>PVIA01012966.1:0-34762 GCA_004024845.1 Tonatia bakeri
ATGGCTGAGGAAAAACACTTTATAAATGCTGAAAGGGACAGCAGGTCTGTTCTTCCACTGAAGTTCCCCAAAAGTGTGTAGTATTTTCTAGGTCAACAGCATAAAGATACCTTAATTAAATATTCCAGGTCACATCTTTTCAGCTGTATGTTTCCAGGATAAAGACGAAGGTGACTTCTAACTTTTGTTCAACTGGACATACAAAGAGCGTGAGGAAGATTCCACACCATGAACTAAACACCAGTCAGTTACAAGTTGCTCTAGTCCCAATAGTTTATTATTGAAAATGTAAAAGAGGTATTTAGAAATGTAGACACAATTTATTTTCAAACAGTATACAGAAAGAAAGTGATGATGATTTACCACATTAAAAAAATTAGAATGTGCAGACAGGCAATCTGCTGAAAAATTCATATGTAAACTTTCAGGTCAACGTACAAATAACTTTCAAACTATATACATATGGTACATGCACACACTATTATATCTTTCTTTTTTGGTTACACAATACAAGCCTCCTCAAGTTTTACACACCTAGTACATAGAAATTAGGAGGAAGAACAAAATCTTTTTTTAAGATGACTTTTCATTAAAGAATAAGGACTCCGGACTTCCAGCCAAGATGGAGGCGTAGGTTGACACACTGTGCCTCTTCGCACAACCAAAAGAAGGACAACAACAATTTAAAAACAAAAAACAACCAGAACTGACAGAAAATCGAACTGCATGTAAGTCCAACAACCAAGGAGTTTAAGAAGACACATTCACCCAGACCAGTAGGACAGGTGGAGTTGGGCAGGTGGGGTGGAGAGGACTCACGGCAAAGTGGAGACTGGCAGATTGGGGCATGCAAATGGCAGCTGGTGGATCCAGCGAGGCAGTGGATTGTGGAACAGAGCATGGCACAAAAGGCTGCAGCTGGCCCACAATGCACCAGCTGGCAGATTGGGCAATCTTACATCTGTGTGCAGATAAACCGGGTGAAACTGGGTAGTGGGACAAACCGCACAATCCAGGGTCTCACTGTGGAGAAATAAACTCTCACACCACTGACTAAAAACACCTGTGCGGGTTGAGGCGGCAGCGGGAAAACTTCCCCCCTCACAGGACAGTTGGTGGAGAGAGAGAGTTCGGTGAAGAAACCCACAGGGTTCCAGAATGTACACAGACCCACCCACCCGGGAATCAGCACCAGAAGGGCCCAATTTGCTTGTGGGTAGCAAGGGAAGGGATTAAAACCTGGCAGAGTGTGGAGCAAGCATCACTGTTCACTCTCGGATCCCTTCCCCACATACAGCATCACAACCCAGCAACGTGGGTTGCCCTGCTCAGGTGAATACCTAAGGCTCTGATCCTCACTATGTAACAGGCACATCAAGAGAAAAAAAAAATGGCCCAAACAAAAGAACAGATCAAAGCTCCAGAAAAAATACAGCTAAGCGATGAAGATATAGCCAACCTATCAGACTCACAGTTCAAAACACTGGTAACCAGGATGCTCACAGAATTGGTTGAATTTGGTGGCAAATTAGATTAAAAAATTAAGGCTATGCTAAATGAAAATTTACAGGGAACCAGCAGTGATGGGAAGGAAACTGGGACTCAAATCAACAGTGTGGACCAGAAGGAAGAAAGAAACATCCAACCAGAAAAGAATAAAGAAACAATTCAAAAAAATGAGGAGAGGCTTAGGAACCTCCAGGATATCTTTAAACATTTCAACATCCAAATTATAGGGGTACCAGAAGAAGAGGAAGAGCAACAAGTGGAAAAGTTATTTGAACAAATAATGAAGCAGAATTTCCCCATTCTGGCAAAGGAAATAGACGTCCAGGAAGTCCAGGAAGCTCAGAGAGTCCCAAACAAGTTGGACCCAAGGAGGAACACACCAAGGCACATCATAATTACATTACCCAAGATTTAAGGTAAGGAGAGAATCCTAGAAGCAGCAAGACAAAAGGGGACAGTTGCCTACAAAGGAGTTCCCGTAAGACTGTCAGCTGATTTCTCAAAAGAGACCTTACAAGTAAGAAGGGCTGGAAAGAGTCATGAAAGGCAAGGGCCTACATCCAAGATTGCTCTATCCAGCAAAGCTTTCATTTAGAATGGAAGGGCAGATTAAATGCTTCTCGGATAAGGTCAAGTTAAAGGAGTTCATCATCACCAAGCCCTTATGTAATGTTAAAGGGATTTATCTAAGAAAAAGAAGATAAAAATCATGTACAGTAAAATGACAACAAACTCACAATTATTAACCACCACACCTAAAACAAAAAGAAACTAAGCAAACAACTAGAACAGTAACAGAACCAAAGAAATGAACATCACATGGAGGGTTAGCAACAGGGGAGTGGGAGGAGGAGAGAGGGTGAGAAGGTACAGAGAATAAGTAGCATAGATGGCGTCAGGATGGGCGAGGCAGGACAAAAGGGAACCTAATTACAAACTATTACAGTGTTCTGGACTACAAATATGGCTGACAAATATGGCCACCATTTGGACTACAAGTAATATAGCGGCTGAACTCTGACCCAGAAGAGATGGCTGGTGTCAGACGAGAAACCCCCAATGATATGTGGCTTCTTTGTTCACCAAAATCCAATTGTTGGCTCCTGTGGGAAATCAAGCCATATAAAACCCCTCTTTCCCATTCCCAAGGGAGGTTCTCTCCCTCTCTCTCTCTGTCTCTCTCTCAGCTCTCCCGCTGTGCAGACAGAGAGAGCTCCGCCTGGGAGCATAAATTCCAAAATAAAGCCCTTTTACCTAATTTCATGGCTAATTTGGCTGTCATTCCTTGGGTGAGTCTAAGGAAAATCTTACAGATGGTAAGTAGAAAATAGACAGGGGAGGGT
Organism: Tonatia bakeri; assembly: GCA_004024845.1. NCBI lineage: Eukaryota > Metazoa > Chordata > Mammalia > Chiroptera > Phyllostomidae > Tonatia > Tonatia bakeri. Next base: position 2,853 of record PVIA01012966.1, read on the forward strand.
AAGAATAGTATGGGAAACGTAGAAGCCAAAGAACTTATATATATGACACATGGACATGAACTAAAGGGGGGGAATGTGGGTGGGAGCATGTGCAGGGTGGAGGGGAGTGAAGGGAGGGAAATGGGACAACTGTAATAGCATAGTCAATAAAGTATATTAAAAACAAAACAACAACAAAAAAGAAAACAAAGAATAAGGATTCCAGCCCTGGCTGGTGTGTCTCAGTGGACTGAACTCCAGTCTGTGAACCAAAGGGTCAGTGGTTCCATCCCCAGTAAGGGCACATGCCTGGGTTGCGTGCCAGATCCTTGGTGGTGGGCATGAGAGAGGTAAGCATACATTGATGTTTCTCTCCTTCTCTTTCTCCCTTCCTTTACGTCTGTCTAAAAATTAAAGAGAAAAAAAGAAAAATAACTCTAGTCTTAATATCTGTTTGGTTTTCTCAGTAATTGCCCAAATCACTAAACATCCTCACTACACAAAAAAAAAAGCATCTTAAGGGAAACTGAGATATTAACTGTGTAGTAAATTAATGAATATCACAAATGCAGCTTCTTTTCCTGAAAATGTTACATCCAGGAGTACTTCTTCCAGGAGTAATTCTTCCTCAATTATGCAGTTTTCAAGATGGGAACATCAACATAAAACAGAAAATTATTCATTTATAAAAAAAATTACATTTTAGTTGCTTCTTTTTACTATAATTAACTAGTGTTGGACATCAGTTAATCTGTATCTGAGGTCAACTGTTTTTCAGCAAGTCCTGATCAGTCTTGCAATGGCAGACACCATCATCAGCCATGCCAGTATTACCAAACTAAAGTGGGAGTTCAGCTGCCCACTGCTACCAATGGGCAAATTCTAGAGGCGGATGCTACTGAGAAAGGGAAGAGATTTTTATTCAAATGTTTCATAATCCAGAAGAACGGCAGACTCTTGTCTCAAAGCCCAGCCCCTCGGAGAAACCCAGAGAAAAAGCCAGCTGTCCAGCTAGTCCAAAACCAAAGGCAGTGTCCAGAGTTCCTTCTCTCATTTAAAGTACCTCCTTTGGAAAACTCAGGCAGCCACTGAGGTGTCATCCAGGCAGCTTCTCCTGCCTACTTTTCCAACTTTCTACCAAAAGTTCTCCTAGAACCCATATGTGGTATCTGTGCTGCCACTGGTCATGTGGCTTCCAGGGCCAGAAGTTCTCGTGAACATACCCGCCAGCCGTTTGCCAGATGGGTCAGAGAGCACTTCCCTTCCTTCCCATGCCAGTCACCATTCTGCCCTGCCTGATGGGTATGCCTGCTTTCCCTTGGTCCCACCTCCAATTAGGTACTACAAGGGGGTAGGAGAGCTTTCCCCCCTATCCAATTATCTTCCTGCCTTACCAGCGCTCAGTGCAATACTTCTTTCTGTCACCATTTTGCTTGGGGAAGGGGATATACAACCAGGAGCAGGACATTCCACAATGGGGCCCAGCGTTGTCAAGGCAAGAGCTCTGTTACCTGGACACCACTGCCACCCACTGCTTGGGGTGGTTCATGATCTCCTCAAGAGCCCCTCCTGTTCCCCCTACCCCTGCTCCCAGCGGTCCAGCGAGGCTATTGGTATCACCAGTAAACAGCAATGTTAAGCTTAAAAAAAACTGTCAATAGAAAACTGAGATTCACTCTAAATGACTGTGAGCTCTATAAGCACAGGGATTTTTTCCTGTTTGTTCACCACACTAATCCCTGCGTCTTGACCTGTGCTGTCCAATGCCATAACTACTGTCACTACTGTGATTATTTAAATCTACATCTAAACTAAATTAAACAGAAATTGTAGTCCCTCAGTCGCACTAGACACACTTCAAGTGCCTCACTGCCACATGCGGTTAATGAATATTATTTATATTGAATAGCTCAGACAGAGAATAGAAAGTTGTATCGGACATTGTGGTGAAGCTTAGTTAAATACACGTCAAATGAACAAACATTCTCTATGATTGACATTTGGTTTCATGTTATCTAACATACTTGAAACAGCTAGACTTTCAACACACTCTTGACCACTCTTCCTTTAAAGCTCTACCAAAAGAGTTGTCTATTTACAAAGTAGGAAATGGACATATGAAAAAGAATAACAAGCGACTGTATTTCATACACCTAAATCCTAAATAACTCAGCTTCTTTTCTAACCTGACGTCTCGACAAAAACAGACAAATTCCAGTTTATCACAATTCTTCCCCGTCTCCTGCTCCACAGTTGCCAGGACCCGACTTCCCTTGCACCTCCCGAGATTGAGTTCTTCCACTGCATCTTCACCACCCGTTTTACCATCAGTCCCAACTCTGGTATTTAAGGACCAACCTCTCTCCTGTGCCCCCTCCCACATGTTCCTCTCCAGAGCCACGACAGGACCCACAGCAGGCTCCACGCCACGCGGAGCTCAAAGCTAAACCTTCGGTTCCCGCTCCTGCCGCTCCCTCCCTCCCCTCCACAGCTGGGACGGTGTGCTCCCGCGAGCCCTTTCAGTCATGGAAGCCGAGGATCCGGGCGTGACTGAGCCAATTCCGCCCAGGCCCCTGACCACAAATCCGCACAAGTCATCCCACTTCCCCAGGGCCGGGTGTGGTTGCGGAACTCACCTCGTAGAGCGCCTGTACCATCTCCACCAGCACCCACTGCTCCGTGGTGGTCGCCATAATTGTCCAAACAGGCTTCCTTCCGGAAGGCGAGTTTCCGTGCGTAGCGCGGCCCACTGACGTATTAGCGCCTGGGGGCGGGACGACCAAGCGCTGGATGTCGCTTACTCGCGCTTGCGCACTCGGCGGCTGGGACTGCTCTGGAAGGGGAAAACCTAGGTCTCTAATGCGAGGTTTAAGTATTTACGTACTGAGGGTCTTGCAGTCTGGCGGGAAGCATTGGAAACAGCTTGCTGGGTCTTGGGATGTATTCCTACACGACAAAGATGTGCTGGCCATTGTTCTGGGCTTCGGGATGGGGAATTAAATAAGTGTTCCTTGCCCTCTGCCTGCGTTTGAGTGGAGGGAGAGTTTTTAATGTAATTGAAAGCCATAATCTTTACCTTTAAATTACATAAGTAGACCCACAATATATTATCATTAAGAATACAGAAATATGAATAAAACTAGCCAACTCTTACACAAAACTGTGTGCCATGCATGCACTAAGGCTTTGCAGGTATTGTCATAGAGCAGGTAGGTGTGGAACCTTCCAGTATCTTCATAGTGTCAGATGGAAGAATGTCCAACCTAATTAATGTTTTTTATATGAGTTTATTAGAGCCAAGATTTCGAGGACATGCCTGGAACAATTTCACAGATTGAGAAAATGCTCTGTAGAATGGCAGTTTTGAACCCATTTTATACATTGTAATGAGAGGCGATAAGGAGGGTTATCTGAAATCCATTGAGATGAGAGACAGCTGTGGGGGTGGAGCAGTTAATCTCTAGGATTTAATTAAAAGTAAAATGGAGACCTATATACCTCTTATCCATTGGTAGGTGCCAGGTAGTTAACATTTAACATTAACAATAAATAGATGTTATCCAGGTAACCAGATAATGAAAAGTTTCTTTTGCTCTGATGCCCACAGTTGTTCCTTCCAGGGGTCTGGAAAAAAAATTACTCGGACATTTCAAAGGTACTTGTTCCAGATGCCCCAAGACAATAGACAGTCCTTAGTTAAGGTAAAAATTGATCTTTATCATGAAAACTATAGGCCTGGGACTTGACTAATCACCATGACCTGCTTAGTTAGGAATTATTTTTATCTTCATAATGTAATGGGGTGCAGCAAGGACCCCCCAAATGAAGGGTTTGTAACGGGGTTCAGAACTTGGGGTCTCCAGGAAATATAAAAATATAGGATGTCCCCACACCCACAAATCTGGGCTAGGGGATGGGACACCTGGAGCAGGGTCATTAAGAGTTATTTTGCTTATTGACAGTTGGCCAGCTTCATACCTGATATGCAGAAACGGTTATTTTACATATCTATAACAGCTGGCTAGCTTCATAGATATGTTGAGTTTCTGTGGCCCTGCTTTGAACCAGGGAGAGTGGAGTGACTTTGACTCATGACATAACTGGGAGGCAGCTCCCCCTGGTTACAATGCCTGCATGAGAGCTTGGAGATGGTTCACTCCATGCCATGGGGCCATGGCAGCCAAGGAAGGCTGAAAACCGCAGGAGTGCTGGCACATGTAGCCGATCGTGGGAGGAGTTGGAAATGGGGTTGCAGAGGAAGATTCACTCTGGGATTTAAACCCAGGTGCAGCAACCCTGTCGTGGGCTAACCACATGGTTTTGGGGAGTAAAGGGGGCTCTCTTAACCAAGTGACTTAGGAAGCAGAAAAGCAAGATGTAGCAGCCATGCAGAGCTCTCTCTTAACAGTTTAAAAGAAGGCAGGAGAGACAATGCAAGACTAGGGATGGGGTCAATGGGAGACCTTACAGGGAGGGAAAGGTGTGAAAGGACTCTTGCTGGTGGGCCATGAGAAGGTGCCATGTAGTTTTGGGTTAAGAACTGGAGATTGAGGGGACACAGCTGATAGTGCTGGGGACAGCAGAAAACCGGTTAATCACGGATGACTGAGAGGAACTGGGAGAAGTGAGCTGCAGACTTCTATTCTTTTTCTTCTGGAGGACGGTACTTCTGATTGGCATGTTCTGAGACTGGCCTGCTGTGGCAAAGAGGGAAGGAAGGACTGTGTGTGTTTGTGGGTATTTTAAGGGACTTTAGGATTTTAGCGAAGACATTAAGTCATTACTCTAAGTCTGCATAACTTTTGAATAAATAGTTCCTTTCCTTTTCACCAAACTCTGCCATTGAGAGTCATAATTCCAATTCCCTGGCTGTGGACAAAGAATCCACAGTGACAGAGGGACCCTGTAATCCCCAGGTCCATTCTGTAACAATACTATCCTATTTAGTTACTTTGGGTCACTGAGTTTGCAAGGCCTTCCATGTGTGCCCTCCCTGCTCAGCCCCAACTTGACAGGTTTAGTGTACAGCACCTTTTTCACAGTAGGTCCGTGTAAACATGGTGTGCACATACCCTTACATTCGATTTCTTAAATGTGACAGGGATCACAGGGCTAACACTGTTTTACAAGTTGCTTTTTTCTACTATTATTTTTTCTTGTAGTTTTTTGTCTATAAATCTTGTAATTTTTTAATAGCTGAAGAAGGCTATCTGGAATAATTGGTTATATATATTTCTTATTGCATTTTATTTAAACATTTTCTCACATTGAACACGTAGGTTTTTTTCCCACTTTTCCCCTATTACAAATAATGCTGTACTAAGCATCTACATGTGTATATCTTTCTGGGCATTTCTGATGAGCTCCCTCAAAGTAGAATTTTTGTCAAAGAATGTGCATATTATTAATGTGGATAAATACTGCCATACTGTTCTCTAGGAAGGCTCAACCAATTTAAAATGTGTGGAAGTATAGCTACACTCTAGCTCATAAAGATAATTAATCTTTTTAAAGTTTTTCCCAATTTAATGAAGGTAAAATGATACTGCACTGAGTTTTATTTTCCATGCTGCTGATTTAGCAAGTTCTTATATGTTTATTGGCATGCCTAGTCCTTCTGTGAATCACCAGTTTATATTCTTTGCCCATTTTTCTGTTGGATATTTTTCATTTTCTTATGGATTTATAGGATATCTTTATACATTCTGAATGTCTTATGGTTTCCCATATCCTGTGTGATAGTTATTTTTGCCCAGTTTCTGGCTAGTTGTTTATGTTGTCTCCTGTCACACCTACATTTTAAATTTTATGTAAAGTATCAATCTGTTCCTTATTACCTCTGGGTTTGCATCTTGCTTAGAAAGACCATCTTCACCACACGTATGTTTTCCTTTCATACTTGCAGGAGTTTGTTGTTGTTTACAGTTAGCTATGTAATTACTCAGGAAATTGTATTTTTGTATGATGAGAGGCATAGGCCTTAATATTACTTTTTCCTAATGGAATAGCAAATTTTCGCAGTGCTATTGTGTAATCCTGACTTTCCCTAGTCCTGGGAAATGGCATCAGCATTACATTTCTACATGGAGTTGATACTATGTCCCAGATGATCTCAGAGCTCTACCAACATCCCCAGGAATCCAGCACAGTGCCTTTCAGCCTGCCAGGACCCATGTTTCCTGCTCTCATGGAGAACTGGAAAGATCTGAGAATGTTTGTTTTTCCCAGCAGCCTATAAATTGGTGGATGAGTGATCATTGCTGGGATATAAATATTGCAGCTTCCTTGCTTTACAAAGCAAGAAAACTCTGAAGAGAGAACTTTATCATCTCCCCTGAATTGAGTCATTGGTACTACCTGCAGATTCCTTTGTGGCTGGGCATATATTTGTGACAGCTTCTAGAATGCAGCTGCCATGTAGAAAGAGCATGTGGGGACCATGTAGAAGGAGAAGAGATGGCCAAGGAGCCCCAGTTCCAGCCTCTAGCTTTTTGAGTCTTACTAGTCCAAGTGCTAGACATGAGGGAAAGTGCCTTCAAGATGATCCAGCTCTAGCCAGCCTCTGGTTACAACCATCTGAGAGACTTTGAGTAAGAAAACCTACCTACACCCAGACATCCCCCAAACTCATGAACAAAATAGATGATGATTATTATTTTAAGACACTGCTTTGGGATATTTTTTGTTATGTAGCAATTTTATTTTCTCTATTATTTTCCTAGGACTGCTGTGACAAATTATCAATAATTGGGTGGCTTGGAACAACAGAAATTGATTCTCTTACAGTTCTGGAGGCTAGAAGTCCAAAACCAAAGTGTTGGCAGGGCTGCACTGCCTCCAAAGGCTCTGGAGGAGAATCATTCCTGTGTCTGCCAACTGCTGGTGGTTCCAGGCATGCTTTAGCTTGTGGCTGCGTAATTACAATGTCTGCTTCTGTCTTCACATGGCCTTCTCCTCTTTGTTTTCCTCTGTGAGCCTCTCTACAGACACTTGTCATTGGATTTAGGGCCCATCCTGATAATCCAGGAAGATCTCATCACAGGAGCCTTAACTTAGTTACATCTGCAAAGAAACTTTACCCAAATATGACCATATTCACAGGTTTTAGAGATTAGTACATGAGCATGTCTTTTGGTGGCCACCGTTCAACCCACCACAGTTGAACCTCTGGCCCCACAAATTTACATCTGCCCCATGTGCAAAATACATTTATTCCCTCCCAACATCTCCAAAAGTCTCAAACCTCATCTAAATATTATGAGCTCAAAACGTCCCAAATCTTCATCTAAGTCATCTAAATCAGGTATGGGTGAGCTTCTGGATATAATCCATCCAGAGGCAAAATTCTTCTGCATCTATTGACTTATGACACTACAAGGTTACTTACAAAATGCAGTGGTGAGGCAAGTATCAGATATTCCCATTCCAGAAGGGAGAAAATGGAAGGAATAAAGAAGTCATCAGTTTCAAGCAAGTAAGAAATACAGCCGGGCAAGTTTTTGTTTTTGTTTTTGTTTATTATTATTATTATTATTATTATTATTATTATTATTTTATTTCAAGGCCTGAGAATGATCCTCTGTGGCTCAAATGTACATCATCTGGGCCTATAGCTCCATAGACCTCTGTCCCTGTGGCAGCTTGATAGACTTTTTCTCTCACACATCCAGCCTCTACCTCTGCATCCATAATTCTGTCCTTGTAGTTATTCTTTTTTGTTGTTGTTGAAGGGAATCATATGCTTACAGCTTAGTAGCTCTATATCAGCCCATTTCCTACCTGTATAATTTCTGAAAATCTGATAGCTCTCTTTCATTTGTCCTATCTCTGTCCTTTCAGGCCAACCTAGAAGTGTTTGTGCTGATAGAATATTCTCAAAAACCTTGTGGGTCTACCATGTATGTACATCATGAGAATTCATGCCATTAGACGAGAGGGTCCCCCACAGATCTTTCCCGAATAGCCCCATTTCTATTCCTGGCTCTGCTGACAGATTGACTAGATCCATGAGTCACATGGCTTATCTCTTCAGCAAAAGTTTGTCCAGCTGCCCTTGGATCTCTTTCCAGAGCACACTTTCCCAAAAGTGTGTCTACTAATTTTCTTCATCCTTTGTAATACAGATAAGCCAAAACCTTCCAAATCCTCAAGTGCTGGTTTGATTTTGCTTATCAGTTCTTTCCTAAATTTACCTCTTTCCTCATACTTTATAATAAATAACAGTCCACACCTTCGTCATTTTGCTTAGAAACTTCCTCAGCTAGTTATCCAAGTTCGTCACTTACAAGTTTTGCTTTCCACATAACTATAGGACAAAATCCAGCCAAGTTCTTTGCCACCATATCACAAGGATTGTCTTTCCTGCAATTTCCAACATGTTCCTCATTTTCTTCTGAGCCCTCAACAGAAATGCCTTAAATACCCGTATTCTAGTCACGCTGAAGGTGCATTTTCTAAGATAACAGAAACTTTACCACGCTCTTTATTTCCTTCTGTGCTCTCACCAGTATTGCCTTTAAAGTCCCAATTTCTATTAATACTCTCTTCAAGGAAGTCTAGGCTTTTTCTCTCATGCATCTCAAAATGCTTCTACCTCTTACTCATTACCTAATTCCAATGCTATGGCCACAGTTTTAGGTATTTGTTAGAGCAACACTCTACTTCCAAGTACCAAAGTGCGTATTAATTTTCTAGGACTTCTGTAACAAGTGACTGCAAATTCAGTAGCTTAAAACAAGAGGAATTTATTCTCTGACCTGTAGGTCAGGTGTCCAAAATCAAATTGTCTGAAGGGGTGCACTCCTCAAGGCTTTAGGGGAGAATCTTTTCTTAATGCTCCCAGGTTCTGGTGGCTCCAGTCATTCCTTGGCTTGTGGACACATACTAATTTCTATGTCAATCTAAATATTATCCTGTAGGATCCAGTAGCACAGCCTCTGCTTTCACCAAGCTGGGTACGTTCTTGAGGTGTGTTCTTTGTGTGGGTTGAATATACCCTCCTCTTATAGTTGAGTGTTGATTGCTGTTGTCAGGTCAATGGGATGAATTTACCCAGGCTGGTCAGCTAAGGACTGGTTGTGACCACTGACTGCCAATGCCTGCCCTCTGTGGAGGATCAGCTTACAGGGGCAAGGTGATGGTGCTCCAACATGTTCTGTAGCTGTCCACTATGTACACAAGCTCTGAGGTTTTCCAGGTGGTGCTGGCCAGAGTCAGCTCCCACCTGCATTCTGCCTGGGTCCACACTGCATAAGCTATAAAGACGGTTCCTGCTAGTGCTGGGCCTGGGGCACTTAGCAAGATTTAGGGGTGCTGGGGGCTCACTGAGGTCAGCTGTTGCTTGTTTGATAAGATTTAGGAAGTTGTGAAGCATGAGCCAAGACCAGCCATTCATATGGAAAAGCCACTGTTAACAGCTTGGGTGGGACAAACAGTGTTAGCCAGGTTGATGGAATCTCAGATATGGCACCTGCCTGCCAGTTCTGTGGCTCTGTGGGGAGAGGATTCAGAAAAGGGACAATGGTCTCTGCCTACATTTTTCTCTAGGAGGAAGCTGTCCCCCAGCTCTCCCCTTGATGTCAGACACTTCAGTACCTCCTGGTATACCACTGATGACTTTCAAGTTGCTACCCCAGTGCGGGAGCTCAGAGGGAGTGAGTCTGAGTAAGTCTTTGTGTGGGTTCTTTAAGAGGAACTGCTTGGGACTCCAAAAGTTTCTTCCACCAACTCAATACCTGCTGGATTTTGCAGCCAGTAGTTATGAGGACTCATCTTCCTGGCACCGGAACCCTGGGGTGGGAGCCTAGTATGGGGCTGGGACTCCTCACTCCCGAGATATCCCTTTCAAATTTTTACCCACCACATGGTGATGTGGGACCAGCCTGTTCCACGTCTCTTCCCCTCCTAACCATCTGGATGAGTGTGGTTTCTTTAATTTTTTAGTTGTCAGACTTCCATTCAACTCAGTTTTTGATGGTTCTGAGTGATGGTTGTTCTATAGTTTAGTTGTAATTTTGATGTGGTTGTGAAGTGTATGATTACCTATACCTCCATCTTGACTGTAAGTCCTCAAAGCTGCAATATTTTGGTGTATGGATGATGCTCCAACCAACTGAGCCACACTGGCCAGGGCTCTGTTGAATTACTTTTAATGATACCTTTGAATATTTCCTCTATTTAGTTTTTTTGTTTCTTCCCTTGAATAAATATCAGAGCCTCAAATTTATCTTACATGTCTCTCAGTTTGACTTTTTTCCCCTTATTTACCTTCTTTTTTTCTTTTGTACCACACACTGAGAGAGTATCCAGATGGATGTTCCAGCTCAAGAATTCACATTCTAGATGTGTATATTTTGTTACACACCTTGTATTGACTTTTAAAAATTGTCATATATTTTTGTTGTTAAAATATCTCATTGTTTTATATTCATAACAGCCAGTTCTTCTTTCATAAGGCTATATTTTATCTTAATTTACTCATGTGACTGATATTTAATGAGTACCCACTAAAGTCTAAGGAGCTGAGGACAAAGAAATGGACAAAACAATCAAAAATCTCTTCCTTCCTGACACTTATATTCTAAGGGAACCAGACAGAAATAAAATAAAGACAAATAAGATATATGGTACCCCAGGGGGTGGTAAATGCTAGAGAAAAAATTAAAAATGAAGAGAGATATAAATTGTCTAAAGGGTGGAAATTTTAGATAGTATGACTACGGAGGCTTACTGCGCAGCTTTTACTTAAATACTAACTAGTCATTAATGAGAGAGGTAGCCATGCAGATGTCCAGTGGCTACCTTTGTCCTTTTGTATTCCATACCACAAGAATTTCTCAGCTTCTGTGAACTTTGTAAGTAGAGGATGCAAAGACCCTGAGGTTGACACAGTGGGAGTGGAACAGGAGGTGAGGTTAGGAGTGAGTAGAGAACTGGGTTCTATGGGACTGTGGGTCCCTCTGAGGACTCTGCCCTTCCACAGATGACACGGAGCTGTTGGAGAATTCTGAACAGAGGAGTGATGGACTTGGACTTTATTTGCCAGGACTGTTTGGCTTGCTGTGTTGGAAATTGAATGTTAGAAGCAGTGTATCAGCCAGTGCCTGACCAGGAAAAATCAATCACTCCAGAGTTGGGGAAAGCAAATCTGACACCTGCTCTGAGCCTAGCCCTGCCGCACATCAAATTTGCTTTGCTTCAGGTTCTTCAGGTACCTTTTAATGGTAGCTGCTGGTTAGCAAGCACTTCTGCTCAGGTACAATCAGCCAGCACCTAGTTTAGTTGCATCCTGCATCTTCCTTTGTGACATAACACCCATGTATAGACTTTTCTGTGCACACACTGCTGAAAGACTAAGTAAGATAAAAATGCCAATGGCTCTGACGATGTAAACATCATCGGTGACCTTGACCAGAGCAGTTGTGATGTGTGCAGTGGTGTAGATGGAAGCTGATTGGAGTGGGTTGTAGAAATGGCAGAGGGAGTATAGACAAGTTCATTGTCTCCTCTGAGCATACAGTTATCCTCAGTTCTGTGTTTACAAGTATTTGATTTAGTAACTGTTTTCAGGAGCATCAGTTCTCTTTCATGTGCTGTTTTTTCTCAATACCTTGATGGATTTTTGATTATGTACTTGATGTTTACAATTCTGTTTGTTTTTCTTCACATGCTGAATATTTTATTTCAGTCTTTTCACCAGATGATTGTTGCTTTTATTGGTGTTAAACAATCCTCTTTGCCGCTTTTAGTGCTTTGTGTCTACATTCTGTTTTGTTTGCTGTTTATAGTTCTTTATCTCCTTTGTAGTTCTGTTGCTAGATCTGTACCCTTGTAACTTTTTTATGATGCAAAATGTATGCATCCAGTTTATTTTTACTAATAGCTAGGTGTATCAATATGGGAATGATATATTTATGATGTAGCCATGTAAAAATTTTAAGTGTATAGAGCTACATGATATAATATAGTGTGCACCTATATATACTATCATGTAAGTGCTTGATTAAGCTTTTGATAGTGGAGGTATTGATTCAAAGACATCCATCTGGACTAAACATACTGCCAGCTACATGATGTGGCTACTATAAAGTGACAACCAGATAAGGAAGTAGGCTGCTCCCAACCATGAAGGTCCCTCCTTCAAAAAGCCCTGGGTGACACATAACTCACCATTTGAGTAACTCTACCTCTGTCTTCCTGCACCCTAATTTCTGCTCTCGTGCTTTAAGTTCGTCAGTAAGAGTGAACTCAAGAAACTAGAAAACCCACCCTTGAACCCTCATAAAGATAGAGCCCCAGGTTCTCTCACTTCCTTTCTCTCCCCCACTCCCTCACCCCATGACCTCACTGTGTCAGTCTCTTGGGCATGCTGTGTACCATTCACACCCTGGGGTTGATAAATCTTATTCCACAAAATTCCCTGGTGGTTTTGCTGAGGTGCATCTTAAAATCATAATAAGAACCACAAGTCCCTGCTGGTGTGGCTCAGTGGATTGAGTACCAGACTGAGAACCAAAAGGTTGTGGTTCAACTACCAGTCAGGGCACATGCCTGGGTTACAGGCCAGGGCCCCAGTATGGGGCATGCGAGAGGCAACCACACATTGATGTTTCTCTCCATCTCTTTCTCCCTCCCTTCTCTTCTCTAAAAATAATAAATTAAAAACAAAAAAGAAGAAGAACCACAAGGGCTGGTCCAGCCACAACATTGGCCCCAGGGAAAGAAATGTCTGTGGGGGCTGCCACAAATAATAAAGTCCAGGTGAGTGCTCCAGGCATTCCTACCTGAGAACATCACTGTCAATAGGCTGGGACCCACACAACATGCACGCACAGGTATTATATGTAGTAAGGTTAAACATTTTTTCATTTATACTGTTGGTTACTAGATGGCATCTTTCAAACTGAAGAACTGTGGAACAAGTAGAAGCTGTTAATAACAGGGAAGTTGTTGTGGGTTGTACAGGAACTCTGTGTTATCCTCACAATTTTTTTCTGTAAGTTTATTTATTTTATTTTATATTATTTATATATTTAAATAATTTATTTTTATCCTCATTTGAGGACATTCTTTGAGGATTTTTTTATTTTTCCATTTTTAAAAATTTTATTGCTATTCAAATACAGTTGTCTGCCTTTACCCCCACCTCTCCCTGCCACACCAGCCACTCTCACATCCCTCCTGATTCCATGCCTGCTTGGTTTTGTCCATGTGTCCTTTATAATTGTTCCTGAAAACTTTTCACTCTTTCCCCCCCATTATATACCCTCCCATCTCCCCTCTGGTTACTGTCATATTGTTCTTAATTTCAATGTCTCTGGTTATATTTTGCTTCCTTGTTAGTTTTGTTGATTAGGTTCCAGTTAAAAGTGAGGTCATACAGTATTTGTCCCTGACCACCTGGCTTATTTCACTTAGCATAATGCTCTCCAGTTCCATCCATGCTATCTCAAAGGGTGGGAGCTCCTTTCTTTCGGCAATATAGTATTCCATTGTGTAAATGTACCATTGTTTTTTGATCCATTCATTTACTGATGGGCAACTGGGTTGCTTCTGGCATCTGGCTATTGTTAATTGTGTTGCTATGAACATTGGGGTGCATAGGTTCTTTTGGATTGGTGTTTTCAGGGTTCTTAGGATATAATCTTCGCAGTGGAGTTGCTGGGTCAAAAGACAGCTCCATTTTTAGTTTTCTGAGGAAATTCCATACTGTTTTCCACAGTGGCTGTGCCAGTCTGCATTCCCACCAACAGTGTACTAGGGTTCCCTTTTCTCCACATCCTTTCCAGCACTTGTTGTTTGTTGCTTTGTTTATGATGGCCATTTTGAATGGTGTGAAGTGGTATCTCATTGTGGTTTTAATTTGCATCTCTCTGATAGCTAGCGATGCTGAGCATATTTTCATATATCTCTGGGCCCTTTGTATGTCCTCCTTGGAGAAGTGTCTGTTCAAGTCCTTTGCCCATTTTTCAGTTGTGTTGTGTGTCTTCTTAGAGTGGAGTCATGTGAGTTCTTTATACATTTGGAGATCAAACCCTTGTCTGAGGTATCATTGGCAAATAGTGCTAATGAGAAGTCTGATGCCATCCTTACACCTGATACTTTTTTCTGTTACCTGTCCTTTTATCCCTTCTTTTGGGAGTTTCAGGAACTTTCTGTATTCTCATTTTTCTTTTACTTTATAATGGTGTAACTAGTTGTAGGACTTCTTATACTTACTGTGTTGGACACTTAAGGGAGCCTTGAATCTGGAAGCTCTTGTCCTGGGGATTTTCTCACATTATATCTGAGATCGCTTCTTCCTACCTTTTCGTATGTGCTGTCTTTCTGAAACTTAAGTATTTGACTCTTTAAATTCCTAGACTGATTCTCTTATCTTTGTATTTTTGGTTTCTCTTATATCTCTTTGCCTTTTTGTTGTACTTTCTGAGAGGTCCCTTTAACCTTTCAAAACTTCTAATACATTCTTTCATTTCTGCTCCCATGTTTTTAAGTGTTTCCCCAAGTTCTTGTTTTTAAATAAGCTTCATATTTTAGCATAGTTTTAAACTTACATGAGTAAGATTTTTATCCCTTACCTGAGTAAGGGATAAAAGGGCAGTAACATAAAAAAGTATCAGGTGTAAGGATGGCATCAGACTTCTCATTAGCACTATTAGAAGCAAAGTAATGCCTTCAAACTTCTGAAGGAAATGATTTCCAACAAAGGAGTCTACTACTAAACTATCAAATAATAAAAGTAGGATGAAGATATACAGTGTATATCAATGAGGATAAGCTACGTGATTCTGCAGTAACAACCATCCCCCAAATCTGTGTGGCTTATAACAACAAAACTTTATTTCTTGCTCACCTCTTTTTAAATTTAGAAGATTCTTCAATATGTCTCCCCTTTTCATAACTCAGGCCACCACAATAGTCACCTATCATTGTCTTACTGCCAGTTGCACACTGGCAATTAAGTTCTCTGGCATGATGGTGAGATGCCACTTCCACTCATGTGGCCAGAAGGTGTGATCTTACCCCATGTCTGGAAAACAGTGAGAAATATTTTGTGAATAGCACTGATGGCTAACTCATAAGTGCTTAAAAACTTATCTATCATGATACCCTTCTCTCCAGAAACTCCTGGGTGAAACGCTGCTCTCAAATGACTCAGCAAACAAGAGGGGAGATGGCATGGGGCACCTCACACAGAAAAGAAGGGGAGGATCCAAGGATGACAGCTGTAGGGCAGGCCTGAAGTGTGACCAGGTCAAATTGGATTATGGAGATGGGGAGTAGGGGGAATGGACCTAGAGGTCCAACACCAAGCAAATTACGTTGAGGAGAAAAATATTACAAAGAAGGACCACTGTTTGGCTTAACAGTGAACAACATTTAAAGTCATTTATAAATGAAGAAATTCTGAATGAACTTAACCAAAAAGTGGGTTAAAACTCCATTGAGAGGGTGGGAGTTAGTGAAATGTGTGTGAGGAATAATTTAGGATGCCTAAATCTCTATCATCTCCAGTAAGTTGTTAAGGAACAATAGTGAAATGAAAATATAAATAACAGAATAGCAAGCTGTGTAAAAATGTGAGGACATTTTCAGAGGAAGCAACTAAAAGAAGTAGTTGCCTTTTGGAAATGGTGGAGAAATGGGCCAGGACTAATGTTTTTTATTATAAAAACCTTGTGCTTTTGTTTGAATTCTTAAGCTATAATATATGCACTACGTGGAGAAAAATAAAAATTAAACCAAAAGTCTGTCTTTAATTGTCCTTTATCACATTTCCCCTAACATATTTAGCATTATGTGTCAGTTACAGTTATTAGTGATTTCTGTGTATTAAACAATTAAGTAATATCTTATGTGGGATGTGGAGAGATTTCTGTTTAGACTAAAACCAAATGCAATTGTTATCATAACAAAATTAACTGAAAATCCCTTAAATCTCCCATAACTCCACAAACGAATAAAACATGTAGTTTTTTAAAAGATTTTATTTATTTTTTTTAGACAGAGGGGAAGTGAGGGAGAAAGAGGAGGAGAGAACATCAGTATGTGTTTGTATTTCAGGCGCCCCATACTGGTGACCTGGCCTGCAACCCAGGCATGTGCCCTGACTGGGAATCGAACTGGTGACCCCTTGGTTCACAGGCCAGCACTCAATTCACTGAACCATACCACCCAGGGCAAAACATATAGTTTTGTATACACACCCTTGTACCCATTTCTGTAGCTATAACTTGGATGTTTCTCAAGGGCTCTCAATTTATTATTGTAATTATTTTTATTGTAGGGATAGAAAGTTGAGTTATTCAGACTGCTAAGGTTATAAATCACTTGTAGTCTATTCATCCATTCATTTATTTCCACCTTTGTCCAAGGTCCTAGTTCATATCCTTCTGAATACCCACTCTAGTGTTTTTAAATATACTTGTAACCTTGCAAAGTATGTAGTGACACTTATCATGTAAATCATTCATGAATAATATAAAAAGTTAGTTTCATGTCATCCCTGGATAGCTTCAGTCCTATGGCTCAACAAAGCTATTGAAAACTGTTTCTTCTGGGACTTTTGTTCTACTACCCAGACTATTAACTTCTTTTAAAGACCAATATCAAGGTAATTTTAAGACCAGTGCTCATCACTGGCTGTAAGGCAGCAGCCGATGGTAATCAGTTTTGCATGATTCCATGTTCGTGTCCAGGCCAAGAGAAAGATTGGTTTCTTGAGTTTTTTTGTTAAGAGCAAGGAACCAACTTTCTCAGAGCTCTGCTCAAGTCTCCTGAGCCAAGATTGGCTGGGATCTGCTTAATCTTGAGCCAGTCAGTGTACAGGAAATAAGGGATGATTGGTTGCTACACACTGGGAGGGACAGCATGGATATGGGGAATAGCAACCCTCTAAAGCCACCTCATTGGCCTCTCATTTTATCTTGCTTTCTTCTAGTTCATTCAACATAGCAACCATCTGACAATGTCACTCATCACTTAAACCCCTTCAATGGTATGGAAGCTAGTCTTCAAGATTGTACTTTCACCGAATTACACTTCCCTGTGTTCCCCCTAGAATCTGGATTGGCTCTGTTATTTGCTTTTGTTGAGCAACAGGTCACCAAAACTTTGTTTTTTCTGCTCAAGCCTCTGGGAGCACTCTTTTTTTTTTTTTTTTATGTGAAGGGAATACTCCCTTTAGGAAGCCACATGAAGGGACCATGTGTATAGGCACAGGGGTTGACAGCCCCAGCTGAGCTCCCAGCCAGCAGCCAAAGTCAGCCATAGGCCATGTCGTTGAGTGACCTGGGGTAACCAGCCCAGTGGAGCCTTCAGATGGCTGCAGCCCCAGCTTTGCTATGACCTCAGCTGTAAGCCCTCCAGTGAGACCTGCCTACTGAACTCTGAAAGGTAGTAACAGCAACAAATGGCTGAAGGAAATCCTTTGCACATAGATCAGTTGAGATTGCATTTGGCTACAAAAAAGAGGACATCTGACCAACAACGACTTAAAGGCCTTTAATGATCCTTCACACTAAGAATCCTGGGGGAGGTAGTTGCAGAATTTGATTGATCAGTGGCTCAGCAATGTCAAGGAGGCAGACTCTTTCTGGGTTCCCATTCTGCAATCCTCAGCATGGTGGCTTGCTGTTAGGATTGTCACTGATTCCAGATTGCCACAGTGCCACATATTCACAGGAGTAGGAAAATGGACCTTTCTTCTTGAGCACTGAGGGTTTGTCTGGAAGTCTGATTTTCCCAGAAGCTCTCCAGCACTCTGTATTTTATATGCCTACCCCTGACCAGTCATTGAGAAAGGGGTGAGGGATAATTAGCCAACCAATTATGACTCATTTTCTGGGTCTGGGGGCTGGACCTACCCTCACTGAGACCAAGGGGTCTCTACCCATTGCCAGAATAAGATGGGGTTCAGTTTTCAGGGAAGGGGGTAGAATTGGATGTGTCCAATCCTTCTCCATCCCTTTGTTCTGTGCCTTGGCATATGTACCTGTAATTTATGTTCTGTACCCAGAATGCTCTCTTCTCCCAGTCCAGATCTGAGATCCACATTGTTCAGATCTCAGCTCAAACCCCACTTTCTCAGGGAGCACTCTCTTCCCCAAGTTACGTGCTATCTCAAGAATCTTCACTTCCTGGTTTTGCATATAATAAAACCAAAGTATGTAGTTGTACATGCATGTCTGCTTTTTCCATAGACCAAAGATAGAAACTGTGTCAATATTTAATCACTATATTCACAAGCCTCTAAGAGATAATAAGTAAATCTTTAAGTTTCAGTTCATGATATAAATAAGCAATTTATAATAATAAAGAATATTATTGCCCCGACTGGTATGGCTCAGTGGATTGAGTGCCAGCCTGTGAACCAAAGGGTCATCGATTCGATTCCTAGTCATCCTGAATGCCTGGGTTGCAGGCCAAGTCCTCATCTGGGGGTGCGAGAGAGGCAACCACACACTGATATTTCTCTCCCTCTCTTTCTCCCTTCCTCTCTCTCTAAAATAAATAAACAAAATATTTTTAAAAGAACATTTTTCATCTTTCAAGTTTATAATAACTATGTTGCATATTCTTTTAAGTCCAGATTAACATGATTAGGAGTCCCTTCAAGTGGGACTAAGTAAAATTCTAGAAACTAATGTATTTTATTAACAAACTCAACTTTCAGTGCTTAGGGGTGCTATTTTGAAGGTAAACCTTCTGGCCCTAGAAGAAGAACAAGGGGTACAAAGTGGTGAGGTGGCTGGGTGAAGCTCCACACCCCCTTCCAAGCTAAGTGAACTTGGGCAAGTTTTCCTCCTCTATCAAGCTGGGATAACAGTACGATTCACCTCCTAGGGTGACCGTGATGGGTAAATGAGATGGTATATACTGCGTTCAGAACCTCACTTCGCACAACCAGCATTCATAGGCCTTTACTATCAGTATGTCTGAAAAAAATCCTGATGTTTTAAAATTAAAAAAAAATTTCTACAAAAACTTACATTTTTATTTATCTTTCTGTTATTTTCAGTGCAGTCACAATAGACTTCATTTTGGAGTACATACCTGTCACCTTTTCAACTTGCTGCCAGGAGCTCTTATGTAGCTCATCTCATAACTTCTCATAACCACCTCAGCAGTACTGGGAGGGAGTCATGTCAGGTTTCACACAAGAAGACTAAAACTGTGAGCTTGTATGGGTCAGGGAAAGTCTCCTGGGAATGGAAGACTTACATGGAGCCATTTAAGGAGGTGAAGGAGAAATGAGAGGTGGGCAGAGAGGCAGGGATGGATGGAACACTTTCTGCCTTGCACAGTCAGTGACCTTCCCTGGTGACAGGGAAGACAAGAAGTTAGAGCTGCTCTGACCCTGCCAGACAGTCTCAGTATGCTCATGTGTTCCCTCTTCCTGCTCCTGTGGTTGAGATGGATGACTCGCATTTGTCATTCAGGAAGGAGCTTTCAATTACCTTGACCATTTCAATTTCAAAATGACTCATAATCATGTACAGCAGAATATTTCCAGTTTTATACATTAGAGTGAAATATATGCATTACATATTTATATGTGTACAAACTGCTGCATATATGCATGCTTTTGTGTGTGTGGATTGACACACTACTACGCACTACTATTAATTCCTCCCCTGATATAGGGAGGTTTTGCTCCAGTGCGTTCTCTCTCCTTCTCTCCCCTCCTCATTTTTTCTCTCTCCTTTTCCATCTGTTGCATTTCCTTGTTAGATGAAAATCCTGAAACAAAATAATTAAGTCAATCTTCCCTATTAGATAGTCAAGGAACTGGAGGCTGTGGATCTTGCTTGGGCTCAAGGTATGGTATGAGCATGGAATAATAATAATAAAAAGTTTAAGTTGAATTATTTCAGGAGGGCTTGTGAGGTCTGGGAGCTGGAGTGGGGACTGGAAGCCACAGCCCCCTGAATGAAACTCAGTTGCAAGAATCTAGCCTCCAGTCTTAGCTTTGAGGTTCTCAGCATATTTTTTTAAAAACCCTCTTCTTTTTCACTTCTCTCTCTCTCTCTCCTCTCTATCACAGACTGGAGAAAATTGATGTACTATTAATTAATGTGCTGTTCTTGGTACTTCAGAAATGGTGATGCCTTCCTGGGTTATCATGAAGACAAAATGGTTTAATAACTATGAAGCACCTAGCACAGTAATAGAGAGCAATCACCGGAAGTTGTCATTAGAAAAGTCCCAGTTCCAGTGGGGATAGATGTGTAGGTAGTCTTACTCAGAACATTGGAGGGTTTGTCCAGAGCCAGTTCAGGGAGTGACTAGCTGACTTGATGGGATCCCCAGCTGAGATGGGACCAGACATGTCTGCCAGAAGCTTTTAGGGTGCAGAAAACATTTGTATGTACTCTGAACAAAAATATGTCTAGGGCATAATGTAGAAGGACTACAGTATATGCTTACAATTTCATCTCCCTTCTTCCTAAGGTTTCAAGGAAGGAGTCAGACACTTGGCCTAGTTCACTTTGGCACAGTGAACAAGTGTAACCCTTTGGTGAGTGACCACTCTCTTTGGGTGGTGCTCATTCACTGAGTGCTTTCAGGTGAGTCACTCCACCTCTTTTGACTTAGTCTTCTGATCTGTACACCCAGGGGGTCCCCTAAAATTCCCTGCCACCAACTCACCTTTGTGGCCATCACGGTAGCCTTTGTCCCCCTGGGTGAGCCTCAGGATTGGTTGAAATGAATTAAATCTGCCTGGGAGACAAGGTATGAAGTGGGTAGAGGGTAACCAAGGAGCCCATCCTGAGCCACCATATTGGTCCATTCAGTAGGTGCTCAGAGAGGAGCTCAAAGAAGAGGTTGTGGAACCCAGTCAGAGCCCAGGAAAGCCTGAGGGGACTCTAAACTCCTCACAGTCCCTATCAGTCCCCCCTCTCCCCACCTCACATTTACTTTTTCAGGAAGTCGACTTGTTCTCCATCTTGTACAAAGTGCCCTATGTACAAGGTCCACCCCCTTCCCAGGTGAAGCCCTAAAGTCCTTCCTTCACCCAAAGTTTGGACTGAGTTGGATTCAATCACATTTTTAAACATGAAACTATCATATTTTAACATTAAGGTCTCAAACAGAGTGAATTTTATTTTTACATCACAGATGAGGAAATTAACAACCACTCTTTCTTCATTCCAAACAGGTGAGTGTTCAGGTGTGTTACAGTGCTAATCCTGAACCCAGAGTGCGTTTTGTTTGAGTGGAAAATGGTGATGGAGCCAAGGACAGTAGGAGTGTCCTGTGTTTTCTTGAATAACTTGATTGGTTAGAACTAAGTGCAGGTTTATGGAGGTGAACTTTCAGGATCCACAGGGAGAAGGACAGGTTTGACAATATCCTGACCTCCTCTGCTGGGTTCCTATGAGTAGGATTTCTCAATAGCAGGTTTGCACATTAGAGTCTAAGAGGCTCACAAGGCTATCCTTCTTAACACTGTGTTCCCTTCTTATTTCTGTGGATTAAATGTGGATTTAAATCCTGGAGCTGTATTTCTAGAGAGAGTAAATGGTTTCCCCAATCCAAAGCACTGTTGTTGACACATGAGTTCTAAAATCTTTTAGAATTCTGGAAGGAATGAGCAGGTGGTTATAAATTTACTAACATACCCAAAATACTTTCTCACTCCCTATAAGGAAAATCAGCAATGTAATCACCACAAAAATAATCACAGAACAATTTTGCTCATGTCTCTGTTACTTGTGGCTTGTAAAAAAAACAAAAAACAAAAAAAAATTTAGAGCAGTTTTAGGTTCACAGCAAAATTGAGCAGAAAGTACAAAGATTTCCCATATACCCCAGCCTCTGCATAGGCACAGCCTCTCCCACCATCAACATCCCCACCACCAAAGAATGTTTGTTACAACTGATGAACCTACATTGACACATCATCATCACACAAAGTCCATAGCTTACCTTAGATTCACTCTTGGTATTGGACATTCTATGGGTTTAGACAAATGTATGATGGTATATTTCCACCATTGTAATATCATACTGAATAGTATCTCTGCCTTAAAAATCTTCTGTGTCTGCCTATTTATTCCTTCCCCTTCCCCTTGACAACCCCTGATATTTTTATTGTCTCCATAGTTTTGCCTTTTTTTTTAATATCATAAAATTGGAATTACATAGTATGTAGCCCTTTCAAATTGGCTTCTTTTCATTACTAGATAGTTCATTTTGTTTTAGCACTGAATAATAGTCCATTGACTAGATGTACCAGTTTTCAATCCATTTACCTACTTAGTTGCTTCTAAGTTTTGGTAATTATGAATGAAGCTGCTATAAACATCTGAATGCAGATTTTTGTGTGGTCATAAATTTTCAGTTGATTTGTGTATAAGTCAAGGAAGTCCACTCTGGGATTGTATTGTAAGAGTACCTTTAGTATATACCCATATAAAAGCATACATAATCAAATACATTGTTGCTGTTAATATTATTAACAAATACTTGTAAGGTTAATAAGAATAATAAATGATATATAGATGTTGTATTATAGAATCATACACTGAAACTTATATCATGTTGTTAACCAATGCCACCCCAATAAAATTTAAAAAAAAGAATAAGAAATATACAGTTGTTGAGGAGGAAGATGGTGGTGAGGTAGAAGGGAGCAGATTCCACTTCTCCCTATACACGGGAGAAAAACCTAGCCGATCTATGGAGGAACAGAGCAAACAGCCAACAGTACTCCAGCATATATGAAAATAGGAGACCAAAAACTATAGCGGACACTGAAAAACCAGATGGTAAGGAGAGTGCTTCAGGACAATAAGGTCCCAGGGACCAGGGTGGCTGCAGCCCCAGGCCCAGTGGCCCGCAGGTGGATTTGCCACAGAGTCCTTGGGAGACAGCAGGGTCAAGTACTCCCTTGCCAGCCAAACAAGGTTTGAGCAGCACCAGGATAGACATGGCTGCGTGAAGTCACAGAGAGGGGAATAAGGACTAAGTGGCAAACACACAGGGGCTGTGAGCACCTGTGGAGTCTGTGGACACCAGTTTGGGAGAGTTGAGAGTCCTACAGTGATAGGCCCTGACCCTGATAGTCTGGCTGGAGAATTGGGCTGTTCGAGAGGCCAGGCTATTGTATGGAGTGGCAGGCTTGAGTAGAAGGAATTTCCCAAAAAGAAAAAGTGGAAAGAGAGACATTGGGGAATTCTCCTGCAGCAATTTCTCTGGCCTATTCCCCACCCAACTGGGCAGCGATCCCAAGGTTGCATGGAAGGCCCTGTGCGCCCCCATAGCACTGGGAAGAGTGTGCACCTGAGCCCATAGGACCCAGGCAGCCTGGCTGAGTGTGTGCCCACACCCCAGCCCACAGCAGTAACCCTGGGGAAAGAGCACTCTGAGAAAGACGTGGATCCCACAGCCAAGGTTCTAGGCTAGATCTGGGGAGACTGACTGAGGGCAGATTGGGAAGAGAGAAAAGGCATACCAATCACCTCTCAGCCTGCTGCAGGCAGCAAGACCAAAAAAAACAAAAACAAAAACAAAAACAGTTTGACCAGTTTGAAACCAGAAGAGGTGTTTATTTTTTAATTTTTATTACTGTTTTATCTTTCAATTCTTTTTTCCTCTCTTTCCTTCTTTCTTGTTTTATTCCTTCTTCTTTTCTTTCCAATTAATCTCTTCTTCCTCCCTTCTTCTGCTTTTTTTTTTAAAAATACCCACAAATGAGAAAAAAAACCCTGGAACTATGAAAAGACCAGATTTGGACCCAAAGAAGGGCATCCCAACAGCTGAGACAGTGAGACAAATTTCACTTTGCTATTACAGAGAACCTGCAAGTTATTGCATATTTGTATTATTATTTTTTCATTATTCTTACATCTTTTATTTTTATAACATTTTTGTATTTCTCTTCTTTGTGTATGGTTCTCTTTATTTGGCTGGCTATATTGTATCATTTGACAGGTTTCCCCTGTTCTCTCTTTCATAGTGTATTGCTAATTTACTGTCCTTTACTTCACTTCTGTTCCATTAGCACATTACTCAGGGTCCTATACTCCCTATTCTTGCTATCCAGATCACATAGATTTTGTCATATGATTGTTGCTCTAATATTATTGTAAATAATAGCTGTTCCATACAACTGTAAACACTTCACAACACCCCTCCCAGATCTTAGCCCACTTCACAGTTTCCTGAAATCTATTATTGTAGTGGTTAACTCTATTCTCTTACACACTACACCTATTTACTATCCTTTACTCTCACCTTACCTCAGAATCTGACCTCCCACAACTTCACTGCTTTCTAAATCAAACTCACAATCCTTCTTTCTCCAACAAGAGTCTTATCTTCTTCTCACCCTTTCTAAAAAGTGGCTAATTGGGTGGAATATAATGGTTAACACTATACATAGCCAAAGAATCTCCCATCTCTTCTCTACCAGCTTCTACTGTAAACATCATAGAATACTGGCTTGCTGTCTTAAACCATTTTGCCTTCCCCCTCCAACTGATCACAAAAAAGAGTAGGTGGAAGCTGTGACCAACAGGATACCTGCTGAAAGAGGAAACCCAATAAGAAACAAACAACCAACATAAAAACACAAGAAAGTGAAGAAGGGAGTGGAAACCACAGAAAACTCAATCCAGGACCTATCTGGAAATAAAACTAAATACTGGAGAAATTACCCAGAACAAACAACTGAAAAAGAGCAAGAGAAAATCCTCAAAACCCTGTACACATGGAAGAACCAGCTTCAACACAACCTACCCTCACCAGCACAACAAAATATGAGAGGTGGTGGACAGAGTGACCCTCAGTTAACCAACTAGTGGGAAGGACCCACCAAAGAAAGATCCAACAACAATCAAAACCCAAAGACAAACACAGAGCCAACATAAACAACACCCCAAGACCAGTGAGCTCGGGAGATCAAGGAGACTGCACCACTGAATCTCACAGGTATTCTACCACAGAAGTTCACACCATAAACCCAGGGAGCCAGAACAGATCAATTTAAGAAGCTGAGGCTAACAAGAAGAGTCTCACAAACAATGGGAAGACAAAGAACAATCCCCAAATGACAGAAAAGGAGGAAAACTCAGAAAGAATGCTAAATGAAACAGAGGCAACTCAACTATCAGATATTGAGTTGAAAGCAATGGTTATCAGGAAGCTCAATGAGCTCACAATGAATTACCAGAAACTACAGGGAAACTACAATGAACTCACTGCAAACTATATCAACAAAAAAGGAAATAGAAACTATCAACAAGGGCCAAGAGGAAATGAAGAATACAATTTCTGAACTGAAGAACACAGTAGAAGGAATCAGAAGCAGGATCAATGAAGCAGAAGATTGGATCAGTGAGCTGGAGGACAAAGTAGAAAAAAAAAAAAACACCCAGAAAAAGCAATAAAAGGAAAAGAGGCCCAGAAAGAATGAAGAGGGATTAAGAGAAATGCAAGACAATATGAAACGTAATAATATCCATATAATAGGGATACCAGAAGGAGAAGAAGAAGAGCAAAGGATAGAAAACCTGTTTGAAAAAGTCATGATGGAAAACTTCCCCAATTTGATGAGAGAAAAAGTCACACAAATCCAGGAAACACAGAAAGTCCCAATAAAGAGGAACCCAAAGAGGCCCACTTCAAGACACATCATAATTAAAGAGAGAATCTGAAAGGCAGCAAGGGAGAAACAGGAAATAACATACAAGGGAGCCCCAATAAAGTTAGCAGCTGACTTCTCAATGGAAACTCTCCAAGCCAGAAGAGAATGGCAAGAAATATTCCACGTTATGAGAACCAGAGGCCTGCAACCAAGACTACTTTACCCAGCAAGGCTCTCAATCAAGATAGGAGGCCAAATAAGGAGCTTCCCAGACAAAAGAAGTAAAAGAATACAACTCCACCAAACGAGCTCTGCAAGAAATGCTAAAGGAACTGCTTTAAGGAAAGGAAGGAAAAGAGAGAGACAGAGAGAAACACAGGTACAAAAATAGCAATGAATAAGTATGTATCAATAATAACCTTAAACATAAGTGGATTAAATGCTCCAGTCAAAAGACATAGAATAACTGAACAAATAAGAAAACATGACCCACACATATGCTGCCTACAAGAGACCCACCTCAGGACAAAAGACCTACACAGACTGAAAATGAAGGGCTGGAGAAAAATTTTCCAAGCAAATGGACAGGAAAACAAAGCCAGGGTAGCAATACTCAGACAAAATAGACTTCAAAAAAAGGACCATAAAGAGAGACCCAGAAAGTCACTTCATAATACTCAAGGGAAGAATCCACCAAGAAGACATCAATATTGTAAATAAATATGCACCCAACATAGGAGCACCCAAATACATAAAGAAAATCTTAGAGAACTTCAAGAAAGATATTGACAGGAACACAATTATAGTAGGGGATTTTAACACCTCACTGTCAAAAATGGACAGATCTTCCAAACAAAATATCAACAAAGATATTGTGGAATTTTTTTAAATTCTTTATTTTATTGATTATGCTATTACAGTTGGCCCATTTTCCCCCTTCACTCCCCTCCACCCTGCCCATCCCCTCCCACCCACATTCCCCCCTTTAGATCATGTCCATGTGTCATAAGTTCTTTAGTGTCTATATGTCCCATACTATTCTTACCCTCCACCTGTCTATTTTCTACCTACTGTCTATGCTACTTATTCTCTATATCTTTTCCCCCTCCCTCCTCCTCCCACTTCCCTGTTGCTAACCCTCCATTTGATGACTTTTTTTACTGTTCATATTTTTAATCTTCATTTTCTTAGGTAAGTCCCTTTAACATTTCATATAATAAGGGCTTGGTGATGATGAAGTCCTTTAACTTGGCCTTATCTGAGAAGCACTTTATCTGCCCTTCCATTCTAAATGAAAGCTTTGCTGGATAGAGCAATCTTGGATGTAGGTCCTTGATTTTCATGACTTGGAATACTTCTTTCCAGCCCCTTTTTGCCTGTAAGGTCTCTTTTGAGAAATCAGCTGACAGTCTGATGGGAACTCCTTTGTAGTTTACTGTCTCCTTATCTCTTGCTGCTTCTAGGATTCTCTCCTTCATTTTTACCTTGGCTAATGTAATTATGATGTGCCTTGGCATGTTCCTCCTTGGGTCCAACCTCTTTGGGACTCTCTGAGCTTCCTGGACTTCCTGAAAGTCTATTTCCCTTGCCAGATTGGGGAAGTTTTCCTTTAATATCTGTTTAAATAAGTTCTTAATTTGTTGCTCTTCCTCTTCCCCTTCTGGTACCCCTATAATTTGGATGTTGGAATGTTCAAAGGTGTCCTGGAGGTCCCTAAGCCTCTCCTCATTTTTTTAAATTCTTGTTTCTTCATTCTTTTCTGTTTGGTTGTTCCTTTCTTCCTTCTGGTCCACTCCATTGATTTGAGTCCCAGTTTTCTTCCCATCATTATTGGTTCCCTATGCATTTTCCTTCATTTCTCTTATCGTAGCCTGCATTTGTTCATCTAATTCTGACCAAAGTCAACCAGTTCTGTGAGCTTCCTGATCACCAGTGCTTTGAACTGTGCATCTGATAGTTTGGCTATCTCTTGGTCACTTAAAAAAATTGGTTCTGGGGCTTTCAAATCTGTTTGAGCCATCTTTTTTATTTTCCTTTGGTCTGGTTGCGGCTGTTTTGTAAGGGCGGCGGAGCCTTAGGTGTTCACCAGGGCGGGGCACCCCAGTTGCTGTGTTGTGACGTTGTATGTGGGGGCGGGGTCTGAGAGAGAACAATGGCACCTGCTCCGCTCTCTCTAGGACTTCTGTCCCCTCCACTGCCTCCCACAAGCAAATTGGGCCCTTCCTGTGCTGACTCCCGGGGGGGTGGGCCTGTGCACTTTCACGGACTCTGTGGGTCTCCCCAAGAAGTCTCCTGTGAGGCTGAGAGAATCTCCTGGCCTCAGCTCCTAGATGGTGCTCTTAAGCTTTGAAACCCAGCGGCGCTGCCCATTTTCACTTGGTTTGCTTGCAAACGTGTGGTTGCAGATAGCCAGCCTCCTTGAGCCCCTCACTGGGTCTGCTAGTCACCTCCCAAGCCCAGCGTCCGCCACCGGTCCCTCCGCTTCCGTCTGCACCCTGCGCACCCACGCCCGCCAGCCAGCATTTCTTCCTGCCAGGACCCCTTGACCCCTCTCCACAGGCCTCCCACTCCGCCGCTCCTTACGGGTCTGGATGTACTGTAGTCCGACTTATGTTCAGTTAATTTCTCTCTGTTCTGGTTGTTTTTTTGCTTCTCAATTTTTGTTGTCCTTAGTTTTGATTGCACAAGGATGCACAATGCGACTGCCTATGCCTCCATCTTGGCCGGAACTCCAATATTGTGGAATTGAACAATGCCCTAGATGAAATGGACTTGACTGATATATATAGAGTCCTTTATCCCAAAGAAGCTAAATACACATTCTTTTCAAATGTACACGGAACATTTTCAAAGATGGACCAAATGATAGGACACAAAACAAGCCTCAACAGATTCAAGGAAATTGAAATCATATCAAGCATTTTCACAAGGAACTGAAACTAGAAACCAATCCTAAGGGAAAAAATACCCCAAAACACTCAAAATCATGGAGATTGAATAGCATGCTACTAAGCAAAGAATGGGTCAAGAATGAAATTAGGGAAGAAATCAAAAAGTTTCTGGAAACAAATGAAAATGAAGCCACAACAACCAAAAACTTATGGGACAAAGCAATGGCAGTCCCAAGAGGGAAGTTCATAGTGATACAGGCCTACCTAAAAAAGATAGAAATATTTCAAACAAACAAACTAACACTACACCTACAAGAACTTGAGGAACAACAACAAAGACAGCCGAGCAAGTAGAAGGAAGGAAATAACCAAGATCAGAACAGAATTAAATGACATAGAGGCTAAAAGCAAAATTCTAAGGATCATGAAATCCAGGAGCTGGTTCTTTGAAAAGATAAACAAAATTGACAAGCCTTTAAGCAGGCTCATCAAGAAAAAAAGAGAGGGGACCCAAATAAGCACAATGAGAAATGAAAGAGGAGAGATTACAACTGATGCCACAGAAATACAAAGGATTGTAAGAAATTACTATGAAGAACTATATGCCAAGAAATTTGAAAACCTAGATGAAATGGACAAATTTCTAGAAAAATATAATCTTCCAAAACTCAATGAAGAAGAAGCAGAAAGCCTGAACAGACCAATAGCAGCAGATGAAATTGAAGCAGTAATAAAAGAACTCCCAACACACAAAAGCACTGGACCAGATGGTTTCACAGGAGAATTCTACAAAGTATTTAAGGAAGAGCTAATCCCTGTCCTACACAGACTATTCCAAAAACACCGAGATGATGGAAGACTCCCAAACTCTTTTTATGAAGCCAGCATCATCCTAATCCCAAAACCAGATATAGACACAACAAGAAAGAAAACTTCAGGCCAATATCACTGATGAACATAGACAGTAAAATCCTCAACAAAATATTGGCAAACTGCATCCAACAATACATTGAAAAGATCATACACCATGATCAAGTGGGATTCACCCCAGGAATGCAAGCATGGTTCAACATTCGCAAATAATAAATGTAATAAACCGCATAAACAAAAGCAAAGGCAAAAAACACATGATCATATCCATAGATGTGGAAAAAGCATTTGATAAGGTACAGCACCCACTTATGATAAAAACACTCAGCAAAGTGGGAATAGAGGGAGCATTCCTCAACATAATAAAGGCCATATATGAGAGACCTATAGCCAACATCATACTCGATGGGAAAAAACTAAAATCTTTTCCACTAAAACCAGGAACAAGACAAGGTTGTCTACTTTCACCACTTCTATTCAACATAGTATTGGAAGTTTTAGCCACAGCAATCAGACAAGAAAAGTAAATAAAAAGCATCCAAATCAGAAAGTAGGAAACAAAACTGTCATTTTTTGCAAATGACATGATAGTGTACATAGAATATCCTATAGGCTCCACCCCAAAACTGCTCAACCTAATAAATGAATTTGGCAAAACAGTGAAATATAAAGTCAATATCCAAAAATCAGAGGCATTTTTATATATCAAGAGTTAAACATCAGAAGCAGAAATCAAGAAAAAAAATCCCATTCAATATAGCAAAAAGAAAAATAAAACACCTAGGAATAAACCTAACCAAGGAGGTAAAAGACCTGTATTCAGAAAACTACACAATACTGAAGAAAGAAATGAAGGAAGACACAAGTAAATGGAAACATATACCATGTTCATGGATCAGAAGTATTAACATCATCAAAATGTCCATACTACCCAAAGCAATTTACACATTCAATGCAATACCTATCAAAGTACCAATGGCATATTTCACAGACATAGAACAAATACTTCAAAAATTTGTATGGAACCATAAATGACCCCAAATAGCTGCTGCAATTTTGAAAAAGAAGAGCAAAGTAGGAGGGATCACAAAACTTGATACCAAACTGTATTACAAGGTCACTGTAATCAAAACAGCCTGGTACTCGCATAAAAACAGGCACATGGACAAGTGGAACAGGATAGAGATCCCAGAAATAAACCCAAGCCTCTATGGTCAATTAATATTTGACAAAGGGGGAAGCAACATAAAATGGAGTAAAAATAGCCTCTTCCAGAAATGGTGTTGGGAGAACTGGACAGCTATGTGCAAAAAAAAAAAGAAAGAAAGAAAGTTGAGCACCAACTCACACCATACACAAAAATAAATTCAAGGTGGATAAGAGATTTAAATATAAGTCATGACATCATTAAAGTCCTAGAGGAGAACATAGGCAGGGAAGTCTCAGGTATTTCACACAGCAACATTTTTACTGATATGTCCCCTATAGCAAGGGACATAAAGGAAAGAATAAACAAATGTGATCTCATCAAAATAAAAAGCTTGTGCACAGCTAAAGAAAACAGTATTAAAATAAAAAGAGAATGAAAGATATGGGAAGACATATTTGCCAATGATACCTCAGGGAAGAGTTTAATTTCCAAAATATATAAAGAACTTACATGACTCCAATCTAAAAAGACAAACAACACAATTAAAAAATGGGCAAAGGACTTGAACAGACAATTCTCCAAGGACATACAGAGGATCCAGAGACACATGAAAGGAATTACTTTCTGCCTAGCAATTCCACTGCTAGGATTACATCCTAAGAACCCTGAAACACCAATCCAAAATATCCTATGCACCCCAATGTTCATAGCAGCACAATTTACAATAGCCAGGTGCTGGAAGCAACCTAGGTACCCATCAGTAAATTAATGGATCAAAAAACAATGGTATATTTGCAGAATAGAATTCTATGCAGCAGAAAGAAAGAAGGAGCTCCTACCCTTTGCGACAGCATGGATGAAACTGGTAAGCATCATGCTAAGTGAAATAAGCCACGTAGTGAAAGACAAATATCATATGATCTCACCTTTAACAGGAATCTAATAAACAAAACAAAGAAACAAGCAAAATATAACCAAAGATACTACAATTGAGAACAGACTGACAGCAATCAGAGGGAAGAGGAGAAGGAATTTCAGGGGAAGGGTGGGAAGGTTTTGAAGGAACTAGTATAAAGTGCACATGGACAATAACAAGGAGGGGTGAAAATGAGTGGCAGGTGGGGAGTGTGGGGGGCTGGTGTAGGATGGGTATAAATGGCAGAAAACTGTACTGGAACAACAGTGAAAATGTAAAAAAAAGTAAAAAAGAAAAACAGACCTGCTGTCCCTTTCAGCATTTATGAAGTGTTTTTCCTCAGCCATTTTAGAGGAGGGATCTTAAAAGGCTTACTAGAAAAACACAGAAAATGTGTAAGACATGCAGAACTCTAAGAATTATGGAAACTGGTTTCCAAATAAGTTTCTTAACTCATCCACGGTAGATACGGTTATAGAAGGCTTGTGAAGCTGTGAAGTCTTTGTTCTGGTC
>PVIA01012967.1:0-34779 GCA_004024845.1 Tonatia bakeri
TCTCCTCTTGGATTTCATTTATAACCCATTCACTGCTTAATAACATGCTGTTTAGCTTCCAAGTGTATGGGTGTTTTTGACTCTTTTATTAAGGTTGATTTCTAATTTCATGCCATTGTGATCTGAGAAAATACTTGATATAATTTCAATTTTTTTGAATTTGTTCAGACTTGTTTTGTGACCTAACATGTGGTCTATCTTTGAAAATAGTTCATGTGGCCTGGCTGGCGTGGCTCAGTGGATTGAGCGCGGGCTGTGAAGCAAAGCATCACAGGTTCGATTCTCAGTTAGGGCACATGCCTGGGTTGCAGGCCACGGCTCCCAGCAACCACACATTGATGCTTCTCTCTCTCTCTTTCTCCCTCCCTTCCCTCTCTAAAAATAAATAAATACAATCTTAAAAAAAAAGAAAAGAAACAAGAGACTCAGAAAGAGTCTTTGACCCACTGCTTTAAAAAGAAAAAGAAAAAGAAAAAAAAAAAGAAAAAGAAAATAGTTCATGTGCACTTGAGAAGAATGTATATTTTGCTGCTTTGTGATGAAATGTTCCATAAATGTCGATCAAATTTATTTGATCTAGTGTACAATTAATGTAACTATATACTTGTTATTTTTGTTTAGAAAATGTATCCATTGATTACAGTGGGGTGTTATACTATCCTGTTATGGCTTTATCGCTGTCATTCTCTTCCTTAAAGTCCACCAAGATTTTGTTTTTTACATATTCAGATGCTCCTATATTGGGTGTGTATATGTTTACAAGAATTACATTCTCTTGTTGAACTGATCCCTTTAGTATTATGTTGTGGGGGAGCTTCATCCAGCAAAACTCCCTCTGCTGACATGGATGAGAATGTCTACCGAGATATGATCTTGCTTGGGGTGGAAAGGCTGACCAGTCTCTTAGAGGAGAAAGGCCTTGAGCTTGTTTCTCAATGGGCTTTTGTTGAGCTTAGTTTGCATAGGAATATAAGGTGTATATGTAAAGCTCATCAATCATTGTCAGGCAGTAATGATCAAGGAACTTTCAAAAAACTATAAGGGGTTATTCTGAGTAAGGGTCAGAGAGATAGAGTGACACCATAAGACCATAAAACTTTTGGAAAAAAACTCATTTTATGCTTGGACCCCTAAAATTTAAATTGAGGGCATTGTTAGCAAAGCAGGTTTCACAGGATTTTATGCATTCTTTCTTAGGTCTGATTGCTCTGGGGAACCTTCCATCCAGCACAGGGCTGCACCCACCTTTTACATTGTTTTAGACTTAGGTCAGGTGGGGGAAGTAAGGCAGCCAAGAGATTAGGAGACTTTTTATGGATAGAATGAGGACTCAGGCTATGACAAAGCCAAGGGATGAGGGTCCATCTCCTCTTTTCTATAGGCCACTAAGTCCTTCCTTAATGGTCCCTTTGAAACTGTGCCTGTCTTAGTTGTTCCTCCCTTGAGTAATCTTATCCATCATTGACTACCTAGGAAGCCTTCAGGGTCCAAACAGGGTAAAATAAAGGGGGCAGAGGCTACACCCCTGCTGGGAGGATATGTTTTGCCTCCTTAGTGGCTTATAGTCCCAAGGTCTTTTTATTCAGCCTTAGCCACGCGGGGGGGGGGGTTACAGTTTTTAAAACCATGCAGGGTAGTTCCCAACATTATGTGGGACAAAAAACCCTTTTTGTTTTTTTTTTTTATGGCCTTAATTTTGGAGTCTATTTGATCAGGTATAAATATTGCTACCCTAGGTTTCTGTTTGTTTCAATTTGCATGGAATATTTTTATCTATCTCTTTACTCTCAGTCTGTGTAAATTCTTTATTTTGAGGTGGGTCTCTTATAGAATATATATCTATATCTATATCTATCTATCTATCTATTCTACAAGATATTTTGTAGAATATATATATCTTGTAGAATATATATATTCTACAGCCACCCTTTGTCTTTTGATTGAAGCATTTAATCCATCTTTATTTATGTTATTGTTGATCAGTATGTTTTATTGCAATTTTTATTGTACCTATGATTTTTTTCTCTCTACTTATTTTTCTTAACATTTCCTGCAATGCTGGTTTTGTAGTAATGAGCTACATTAGTATATCTTTGTCTGGGAAGCTCTGTAATGGCTTTCAATTTTAAATGAGAACCTTGCTGGGTATCTAGGTTGTGTGTTTTTAGCTTTCATGACTTTGAAGATTTCTTTCCAGACCTTTCTGACTTGCAGTGTTTCTATTGAGAAATCAACTGAAAACCTAAAAGGGACATCCTTTTATGTAACTGTATCTCTCTTGCAGCCTTTAAAATTCTATGTCTTTAAATGTTGACATTTTAATTAGGAGGTGTCTTGGTTACATTTTAACTATGAGGAGCTCTCTTTGGGCTCATCTCAATGGCCCTCAATGCTTTTTGAAGTTGTGTGACCTTTTTCTTCACTAGTTTAGATAAATTATCTGCCTTTATTTCTTCAAATAGGTTCTCTATCCCTTTCTCACATTTGTCTTCTCACACTCATCTCCTATGATGCAGAGGATGCTACACTTGATGTTGTTCCAAATGTTCCTTAGAATTCCTTCATTTCTCTAAGTCTTTTTTTTTCATTTTATTCTTAGATCAATACTGTTAATTTATCCTCTGATTTGTTCATTCAGTCCTCTGCTTCATCTAACCTACTGTTGGTTCCTTCAAGAAAATGCTTCATTTTCAGGTATTGCAGTCATCATTTCTGTCTATGGTTTCTTTATAATGTTAATGGTTGGTATCTATTTAAATTCTCACTGATGTCATCCATTCTTTCCCTAAGGTCTTTGAGCATCTTGATGCTAAGCCACAGTTGTCCAACCTTTTGGCATCTCTAGGTTACACTAGAAGAAGAAGGGTTGCTTGGACCACACATTAAATACACTGTGACACATAATCACAAAAGAACATAATCTCATAATGTTTTAAGTAAATTTACCATTTTGTGTTGGACTGCATTCATAGTTATCCTGAGCTGCATGTGGCCCACAAGCCGTGGTTGAACACCCCTGTACTTTGCATCTGGTATTTATGTTGCATCCATTTCATTGATATATTTCTGTGGGGATTACTGTTGTTATTTTTCTTGGGGCTTTTTGTTGTCCTGCTTGATCTCCATGAGTTAGGTAATATTTTTCCTGAACCTACTTTGATAGTTTTATGATAAAGGTGTCTTGTTGGTGTCAGTTTCACAGTCTTTCAGTACAACTAAAAGTCTGTGGTCCAGTTGTGTTTCTTGTGGGTTGTATACCCACTTTGTTGTAGATTAGTCTTGAATACTGTTGACAGTATTTTAGGTAGAGTTATCCCTTCAGGATGTGTGGCTGCAAAGATACCCTGACCTCCATGTGTGAGATGCTATAAAGGAGCCGCCTCTTTATGTGGCATTGTTCTAAAAAGGGTCTAGAGCCTGCAGAAATCCATTTTTTGGTATACCGATTATGTAGCTAGTTGGTTCAAGCTTTGTGTGGGCCAAAGCCCACCACTGATTCTATTAGTTTTGGGTCTACTTGGATAGGGTTCAGATACAGTTTGCTGTCAGACATTGTATGTAACCCACTGTATGATACTTCTCTGTAGCTACAAGGCTGTTCACTGTTTGTGTCTGTTTCTACTGAACCTGTCCATATAAGGGGATAATCAGTGTAAAAGAGTCAGGTTTTTCGTGTTTGGAGCTGGTGACAGCTCTGTATAGGAGTCAAGGTTCCCTGAGGTCTACCTCCACCTTTCAGCCACTCTGTCCCTCCATGAGGTTACATGATCTTCCTCTTGAGCCTTTTGATGAAAAACCACAGAATGAACCCAAATCTCTTGAGATAGGGTTAGCAGGTTTTCCATTTTGTTGGCTGTGCAGACTGTAGGGCACTCAGTGAGGGGAGAGTAGCCCCTGCTCAAAGCCAACTTCTTTTGTTTCTGCCAGAGACTTTAGCACTTGCTTCCTCAGCAGAACTTACTGTTGTATCAGAATGGGTTCATTTAGCCTTCCCCTTTGTAAGTGTGACTTCAGCAGCTCTGGACTTCAGGATATAGATCAAAAGAGTCTCCAATCAGGGCTGAGAGGTCTCACAATTTGCTATCTGCAAGCTGGAGACCCAGGAGAGCCAGTGGTATAATTCAGTCTGAGTTCTTAGGCCTAAGGGTGAAGGATGCAGTCATGTAAATCTTAGAGAAGATGAGATGTCTCAGGTCAAATAATGAGGCAGAAATAAAGGAGACACGTTTCTTCTTCCTTAGTCTTTACTTAGTCCAGGCCTTCAGTGAACTAGATGATGATGCCCACATCAGTGAGGCCAATCTAATTCACTGAGCCTACAAATTCAAATGCTAATTTCATTTGGGAACACTCTCACAGAAATGACCAGAAATAATATTTAATCTGGGGACCACTGGCCAGTCAAGCATTGAATCTAGCAAAATGTCTTGCCCTTAGAAAATGTGTACCCAATAAAAATCAGATGATCAATTCTCTAAATTTTAAAAGGCCCCTGTCAAGGAAATCATCCTACTCTCCTAATGGTGATTATCAGGTAAAAATATGGTGAGCATAGAATGAGAATATTTGTTGTTGTCTTCTTTTGGGGGGATTATATGGTATATGAATTATCTTTTATTTAAGTATAGTTGATATACAAAATTATATTAGTCCCAGGTGTACAATATTTGATTCAACATTTACATACCTTATAATGTGGTCACCTGAATAAGTCTAGTAAACTGATACCATGCAAACATATCAAAACATAAGTGAAATCAGCCAAGTGATGAAAGACAAATACCATATGATCTCACCTATAAGTGGAACCTGATCAACAAAACAAATGAGCAAGAAAAATATAACCAGAGACAGTGAAATTAAGAACAATCTGACAGTAACCACATGGGAGGCTGGAGAGGATGATGCAGGGACAGGGGAAAGCGATTTCAGGAAGAGCTATCAAGGACACATAGACAAAACCAAGGGGAGTGGAATCAGGGGAGGGAGCTGAGGATGGCTGTGGTGGGGTGAGGAGAGATGTGGGAAAATGCAGACAACTGTACTTGAATGATAAAATAAAAAAATAAAAACAAAGTTGAAAAAATATTATTGACTACTATTCTCTTTCATTTTTTAAAAAATAAATTTGCCACTCCCTTCACTTCTGGCAACCATCAGTTTGATCTCTGTTTCTATGAGCCTAGTTTGTTTTTGTTTGACTTTGTTTATGCTTTTTTTGAGCCCACATTTGGACTCAAGTAAACCATACAATATTTTCATTTTTCTGTTTATTTCAGTTTTCATAATATCTTGTAGATTTATTCATGTTGTTGCAAGTGGCTAACCTTTATTCCTTTTATTGCTGAGTAATAGTCCATTATACATGTGAGTACTATCCAGAAAAATATAGCCATTGTTAATATAACAAGAGGAGTTTGAGCAAAATTGATCTAACCTGGCAGCCCAGGAGAGTGGACTAGAATGGATATACATGAACAATGATGACTTCATTGTACTAGTCAATGGAGTTGGTAGATGCCATTGGGTGAGTTATGTGTACTGTGTGGCCATCACATTCAAAATGATTGAGCAAGTAGAGCAATGAATATGCATCAAATTTTATGTTGAATGTGAACATTCCTGCAAGGAAACTATTTGGATGATTCAGAAAGCTGCAGCTACTAGCATCTGTGGCAGTTTTATCACAACAGTGTCCTTGCTTATGAATTATGCATCATGCATCATGTCTCATGCACCATTTTTTGGTAAAACATCAAGTCAACCAGGTGACTCAGCACTCTTACAATACAGATTTGCTGCCCTGTGACTTCTGGCTTTTACCAAAACTAAAATCAGCTTTGAAAAAGAAGAAATTTCTGAACATTGATAAGATTAATGAAAATATTAGGGGGAAACTGATGGTGACTGAGAGAACCATGTGAGGTCCCAAGGTGCCCAGTTAGAAGAAAACTGAGGCATCATTGTCCTATGTACAATTCTTCTTTTATATTTTATCTTCAATAAATGGTTCTATTTTTCATATTTCATGGCTGGATACCTTCTGGACTGACTATTACACATAATGCAGCAATAAACATAGGGGTGCAAATATCTTTTCCGATTAGTGATTTTGTTTCCCTTTGATAAACATCCAGAAGTACAATTTCTGGATCATAGGGTAGCTCTATTTCATCATTTTGAAAGAAATATTCGTAATATTTTTACTCTCTCATTTACTATTTTATTTTTTTAAGTTTCCATTTATAAATTGTTCAAGTACAGTTTTTCAATTTCTTATCCACCCACTCCACCCCAACCCAGTAATCCCCACCTCCTACCCATGATCTCACCCCTACTTGGATTAGTCCACATCTCCTTGATAGTTATTCCTGAAAACCTTTCCATTTTGCCTGATTATCCCCTTCCTCTTCCCTTCCAGTTACTGTTAGTTTGTTCCTAATTTCAATTTCTCTGGTTATATTTTGCTTGCTTGTTTGTTTTGTTGACTAGGTTTCACTTACAGGTAAGATCATATAGTATTAAACTTTCACTGCCTGGCTTATTTCACTTAGTATGATGTTCTCCACTTCCATCCATGCCATTGCAAAGGATAGGAGTTCCTTCCTTCTGTCTGCTGCATAGTATACCATAGTGTAAGTGCGCCATAGGTTTTTGATCCATTCATTTACTGATGGGCACTTAGGTTTATTCCAGCACTTGGCTATTATAAATTGTGCTATGAACACTGGGGTGCATAGGTTATTTTGGATTGGTATTTCAGGGTCCTTACGATAAAATCCCAGCAGTAGAATTGCAGAGTCAAAAGGCAGTTCCATTTTTAGTTCTCTGAGGAAATTCCATACTGTTTTCCACAGTGGCTGCACCAGTCTGCATTCTCAACAACAGTGCATCAGAGTTCCCTTTTATCCACATCCTCTCCAACACTTGTTTGTTGCTTTGTTTATGATGGTCATTCTGATCGGTGTGAAGTGGTATTTCATTGTGGTTTTAATTTGCATGTTTCTGATGGCCAGTGATGCTGAGTTCCCTTCATATGTCTCTGGTCCCTCTGTATGTCCTCCTTGGAGAAGTGTATAAGTACTTTACCCATTTTTTAATTGGCCTGTTTGTCTTCCTGGAGTGGAGTTGTGTGAGTTCTTTATTTATTTTGGAGATCAAACCCTTGTCCAAGGCATCATTGGCAAATATATTTTTCCACGGAGTTGATTCTCTTTTCATTTTAATGTTGTTTTCTTTAGCTGTGTGGAAGCTTTTTATTTTGTTGTGATCCCATTTGTTTATTCTTTCCTTTATTTGCCTTGCTCCAGGGGACATATCAGTGAAAATATTGCTGCTTGGAATATCTGAGATTTTCCAGTTTATGTTCTCCTATAGGACTCTTACAGTATCAGAAGTTATATTTAACTCTTTTATCCACCTTGAGTTTATTTTTGTGTATGTCAAAAGTTGGTGATCAAGTTTCATTTTTTTTTCATGTAGCTGTCCAGATCTCCCAACACCATTTGTTGAAGAGATTATTTTTACTCGATTTTATACTTCTGTCCCCTTTGTCAAATATTAATTAACCATAGAGAATTGAATATATTTCTAGGCTCTGGATCCTCTTCCATTGATTTATATGTCTGTTCTTATGCCAGTACCAGGCTGTTTTGATTATAGTAGCCTTGAATTATAATTTGAAATCAAGTGTTGTGACCCCTCCTACTTTGTTCCTCTTTCTTAACATTGCTTAGGCTATTCAGGGTCATTTATTTCCATGTAATTTTTTGAAATGTTTGTTTTATATCTGTGAAATATGTCATTGATATCTTAATAGAGATTATATCAAATCTATAAATCATTTTGGGTATTATGAACATTTTGATGATGTTCTTCCAATCCATGAACATGGTACATGCTTTCATTTTTTTGTGTTTCATAATTTCCTTCTTCAATGTTGTGTAGTTTTGTGAGTACAGATTTTTTACCTCCTTGTTTAAGTTTATACATAGGTTCTTTATTTTTCATGTTGCTATATCAAATGTGATTTTTTTTCATGATTTCTCTTTCTGAAATTTCATTGTTGGTGTACAAAAATGCCTATGATTTCTGAATGTTGACTTTGCATTACACTGTTTTACCAGATTCATTTATTAGGTCGAGTAGTTTTTTGGGGGGAGTCTATAGGATTTTCTATATACAATACCATGTCATCTGCAAACAATGACAATTTTGTTTTCCCCTTTCTGATTTGGATGCCTTTTATTTCCTTTTCTTGTCTGATTGCTGTGGCCAAAACTTCCAATGCTATGATGAATAGGAGTGGTGAAAGAAGACATCCTTGTCTTGTTCCTGATCTTAATGGGAAAGCTTTTAGTTTTTGCCCATTCAGTATGATGTTGGCTGTAGGGCTCCCTTATATGGCCTTTATTATGTTAAGGAATGCTTCTTCTATTCCCACTTTGATGACTGTTTTTATCATAAATGGGTGATGTACCTGATCAGATGCTTTCCCCCCATCTATTGATACTATCAAGTGATTTTTGTTTTTTATATTTGATGTGTTATGATTATTGATTTGCAAATATTGTACCATCCTTGCATCCCTGGAATGAATCCTACTTGGTCATGGTGTATAATCTTTTTAATGTATTGCTGCATGCTGTTTGACAGTTCTTTGTTGAAGATTTTAGCATCTGTTTTTATCAGCGATATTGGCCTATAGTTTTCTTTCTTTCTTGTGTCTTTATCTGGTTTTGGGATTAGAATGATGCTGCTCCCTATAAAAGAGTTTGGAAGTCTTCCATCATCTTGAATGATTAGTAATAGTCTCTAAAAGATAGCTTTAAGCTCTTCCTTAAATGATTTATAAATTTCCCCTATGAAACCATCTACTCCAGGACTTGCTAGAAATGACAGAGCAGAAGATTTCATGCCTGTGCGCTCATTCCCGGTCCCACCAAGCCCGGGGTAAAATGCTCCCCTCTGTTTTCTCAGACACCACACTGCCTGTCACACTGCCTGTCAGACTCCACACAGTGTGGAGAGGGTGGAGCGTCCATCCATCCGTCCATATGAGGGCGCTGTCATTGTGGATATGGGTGCAAAGCCCTGAAAATGTACTAGGGCCACACACTCCTGGGATCCTCGCAACACTCTCCTCCACCACTGTGTTCTGATCCCCAACCCCACGCAAAAGGACAACAGAGGAAAAAGCTGTGACAAGGATGGGATCCACAGGGTAAAAGAGATCTGACATTTCAGGCCATGAGCTGTTGATGCAGAGTGCAGTTCATTCATTCTCTGTGTTCGACACTGGAAAATCTTCTATGGGTCTTTTGTTTTATTTTCAGGAGGTCCATACAGTGACTCCTCTTATGTGTGACTTCACTTCATGAGTTTCATTTTAAATCTTTCATGAACCCATTCACCCCAGTCAACGCCATGTGAGACCAAAGGAGAAAAGAGAAGAGAAGAAGATCATCATCCCTGGCTGATGGTGCGGCTGGGTGGATTGAGCACCTGCCTGGGAAACAAGGGTCACAGGTTGTGTTTTCTGTGAGGGCAGAAGCCTCAGTGGTGGGCCAGGTCCCTAGTGGTCTGTGTGTGAGAGGCAACCACACATGGATCTGTCTCTCTCTAACCCCCACCCCTCCCCCGATTCACCATAGGTAGATGAACTCTTTGGAAAAGAAGAAAATCAG
This sequence comes from Tonatia bakeri, assembly GCA_004024845.1. Lineage (NCBI taxonomy): Eukaryota > Metazoa > Chordata > Mammalia > Chiroptera > Phyllostomidae > Tonatia > Tonatia bakeri. The sequence goes on from PVIA01012967.1 coordinate 9,687, forward strand.
AGACACGGATTCACGAGCTGTTGTCCTTGGGACATTTGCCTCCCTCAGGATGGACACTCTCGGGCCCAAAAGTGTTTTTTATTAGGACAGGGAATGACTCGCGCCTCACCCCCAAGCTTGGGTCTCACATTGGCAACTCCAGGAAATTCTTTCCCGGTCTGTGTTACCCAGCTAGTTTTCTGTCCCAGCCACTGCCCGAAAAGGATGTTCCAAGTCCCGCTTCGGCCGGTCTGCAGACCCTCCCTCCTCAGTGACACAACTATGTCGGTATCAGCAGGTGGGATTTACCCGGAGACATCGTGGAGACCACCAAACACATAAGCCCGCAGGAGGCACCGTGTCTGGTTCTAAGCAGAGGAGGACACCACACAAGGCTCTATGACACAGATGATAGTACCGGAATCGAGAGAGAGAGAGTTTTACATAGAACTAGAGGAAAAGGAAGAGAACTCAAAGAAGTCAATAAAAGGAAAGTGACATTATTTTTTTATGGAAACTGGCATTCAGTGTTCAGATCACACAGTCTGTATTGTGTTTAGGGGGAAACTGGTCAGTCGAGATGGTCATGTTTTATTATCCATTCAGCTACCCTATGTCTTGATTGGGGCTTTCAATTGATTTTCCTTTAAGGTAATTATTGATAGGTATTTATTCATTTTTCCCCTTTTGTACCCATGTTTCTCTCTCATTCTTTTTCTTTCTCTTCTTATAGCAGTCCCATTAGCATATCTTGCAGTGCTGGTTTGGTGGAGGTGTGTTCTTTCAGCCTTTTTTTTGTCTGGGAAACTCCTTAATTCACTTTCCATTTTAATTAGGAGCCTCATGGGTAGAGTAGTCTTGGTTTTAGGCCTTCGCTTTTCATTAGGTTAGAATATTTCTTGCTGTTGTCCTTGGGACATTTTCTCCTTGTTTGCAGTGTTTCTGTTGAGAAATCTGATACTAGCCTTATTGGAGCTCACTTGTATGTTACTTCTTATTTTTCTCTTGCTACTTTTAATATTTTGTCTTTGTCTATAAATCTTGGCATTTTAATTATGATGTGTCTTGGAGTAGGCTTCTTGGGTTTCATCTTAATTGGAAATTCTATGCTTCCCGAACTTGTGTGGCTTTTCTCTTCTATAGGTTCAAGAAATTTCCTGTTATTTTTTCAAACTGGGTTTGTATCCCTTGCTTCTTTTCTTCTCTTTCTGGGGTTCCTATGATTCCAATATTGTTACATTTCACATTTTCTTGTAGTTCTCTTAAATTATGTTCACATTTTTTTTAGTCTTTTTTCATCCATCTGCTCTACCTGGGTTTTCTTTCTACTTTTTATTCCAGTTCACTAATTTGGTGCTCTGCTTCATCCAGAATGCTTGTAAGTCCTTCTAATGTGTGTTTTTTTATTTCCAAATTTTATTCTTCATTTCCTTCTGGTTCTTGGTTATAGTTTTTGTTCCTTTTTCATACTGTTGTAGTTCTCACTCAGTTCTTTGTAGTTGTCTATGAGTTCCTTGAGCATCTTTATAACCATCCTTTTGAATTCTGTATCTGATAGTTTCCAGGCCTCCATTTTGTTTAGCTCTTGTACAAAGGATTCTTTCATTACATTTGATTGCAGATTCTTTGTCTCATTTTAGGTGGCTATTTTTGTTTGTTCCTGTGATTCCTGATCCTCTGCTTTGCCTGCTTTCTTAGGGTGAACTTCTGTAGTAGGAGTTCTGTGGCACTCAGTGATGTGGTCTCTTTGATCTCCTTGTCTGGGTGCTCTAGGGTTGCCATTTTTTCCCATTTGAGTGGTCTTTCTTGTTGTACTTGGGTTTGACCCATTGGTGGCTCCTTCATTGGTGGCGTCTTTCCTCCACCTGTTTTACTGTTATTCAGAACTCCTACCTTATCTTGTATTTGATTTGGGGCTGGGTGAAGGCAGAGTGGAATATGACAGTGGGAGAGTACACTATGGGATTTAAAGTACCAACAAGTAGAGAACAGATAGGAGAACCTTCGGAGAAGGACAGCAATAACTATGATATTTCATACAACTAACACTTTTTTTTAATGTGAAAAAGAGATAAGATTCTTGTTAGAGGAGAAAAAGAATGTGAGCTGACTCCAGAAAACAGAGTGCTTATGCAAGGTTAGATGGTGAGATATAGTGAGAGTACAGGATAGAAATTTGGCATAGTGTGTGAGAGAATGAAATTTATCACAACAGTAATAAAGCTCCAAAATATAGTAAAACAGACCAAGACCATTGAAGGATGCTGTGTGGTAATGGGAACAACAATAATATGAAAGAAATATATTATCTAAATAAAAATAATAAAAAATAAAGGACCAAGGGTAGTATGTTATAGGAATATTAGTGAAGTAAAGGAAGAAAAATTAAAATGCATATGAAAGGGTGAACAAACAAAATCAGTCAAAGAATGAAATCAAATGAACAAAAGAAAGAAAACTACACAGAAAGAAGAGAAATTGAAACAATAATATAACAAAAAGTAATAATAACAACAAAAAGTAAAAATTAAAATGCTACTTCTGTAGGATAGTGAAGTGAATTTTGTCTCAGTTGTTGGCATTAATGTTTTGATATCTCTCTGTTTCTTGGGTCTGTTCACAACTTGGGGTCTTATTGTCTTACACTTAGAAGAAAAATAAAAAAAACATAAATAAAAAATAACAAAAACAAACAAAGAAAGAAAAGCAATGCCTCCTGCTGACTTTGAGTCTACCAGTGGGGGTCTGCTGGTCTTCCTGGGTGGTGCAGGCAGGGGAGGACTGAGCTCCACTTTTTTTGTTTGTTTGTTTTTCCTTTCCTGTGGTTATGTGTTTTGGGCTTGGCCTGGGCTCCAATATTCATGTGTCCAACCTGCAACCCAAGCCCTCAGAGTACTGCACTGCCCCTACTGTGCATATGTGCCTGGCCTGCACCTTTAATCCATCTCGTTGTGCTAAACTTTGATTAATCAGTGACATGTATCAAGTGGGAGCAACTTGCACCCATCCTCCCTCTTTGTTGGTCTAGGCACTGTGCACTCACAAAGTCCCTTCAGGGCAGCTTAGTATGCTTATTAAATTGACTCTCTCTGGGGACAGCTATTCTTCTGAACCACTGTTGCCCCACTTTGATCAGTCCATGAGGCACCTGATTTGGAACGTGTCATATCCCTCTTCACCTAGCCTAGGGTGCTCCAGAGTTCCTTAAACTGCAGCTGAGAGACTTTTTTTTTTTTTTTTTGGTAGATTCCCCTTGCTTGTGCCCGCTATTCTTACAAGCACCTGGCTTTTCACACAAACCAACTCTCTGACCAGTCCGGAGACTATGTCAGGGTCCCTCACAGCCCAACACTTCTCCCATGTCCAGGTGTCACCTGGCTCCCCACTTTCTCTGGTACTGTCCCATCTGGAGACCACAGTCCCAGCAGGGGACCATCACCTCTGTGTGTCGCCCATGCATCCTTACCCTCTCCAGCATTTTCAAGCATCCAGGTCTCTCCTTGTGTGGGACTGGCTTCCCTGCTCTAGGAAAGGAGGGGGTTGTAAAGTTACAATCAATGATCTAGTTCTCCTCCTAAGCTCCTGTAGGTAGCTGCTGTCCTCAGCCTCAGGCGCCAGGCCAGGGACTGCAGCCACTGTGGTCCCCAGGAAGGTCCTAGGGACCTTACCATCCCTACACAATCTCCTTAGAGTCTGTTTTTCAATGTACTCTGCACTCTTTGGGTTATAAACTTCCTGTAAGCTGGGATTCCATTGGTTGTTCACTCTTTTCTTCAGAAGATTGGCTAGGTGCCCCAGTTGGGTGCACAAACAAATAGGATCAGTTCCTAACTCCTTCACCACCATCTTCCACTCTGGCCTGAAATTTTCTATTGAGAATTCAGCTCACTGCCTGTGGGAGCTCAGCTGTATGTAACTGTGTCTCCTTTGCTGCTTTTAAGATTCTCTCTTTGTCTTTAAGCTTTTGCCATTTTATCTATTTTTTCTTGTGTAATAATATTAATATTTTATTGATTTTAGAGAGACAGAGTAAAGGAAGAAGAGAGAGAGATAATTTTGTTGTTTTACTTATTTATGCATTAATTATTTGATTCTTGTATTTTTCCAGACTAGCCATCTTTGTATATGAGGACAATTCTCTAACCAACTGAGCTACCCAGCCAGGGCAATCTTTTCCACGTTAAATACAAAGTCCTGTAGTGTATTCTTAATTTCAGAGATTTTATTTTTTTATTGTTGCCTGGTTCTTTTTTGTTTCTATGTCCTTTTTAATTTTACTATATTTTTGTTTAATTTCTCACTGAGATAATCTATTCTTTCCCTCTGATTCAGGAGCACCCTTGTGACCATTGTTTTAAACTCTGCATCTGGCATCTTGGCTGCTTCTATTTCATTTAATTATTTTACTTGGAATTTCTCCTGTACTTTTATTTGGGGCATATTTCTTTATCTCCACATTTTGTCTCTGTGTATAGGTACAGCTGTAATAGGTACAACTCACAGATTTCTTATGATGACTTTATGATGTAGCACATTTTTTCTGATCACCTGAGCTCAATGTTCTTGGCATATTTCTTATGTTTTATGTGCATCTTGCTGTTATAGGTGAGTCTTAAGTACTTTTTACCTTTTTGGTGGGTGGAGTTTACCCGTCATGCTGGTTGACTATAAAGAAAAACCTTGATCAACATGTATGAGTCACTGTGCAGCATCTTCCATGGTGGAGATGTTCCCAGCAGGGCCTGGTGCCTGCCAGAATTCCCTGGAATGCGTTGCTTGTGTGGCAGAGACCCTGGCTGCTGGAAAGGCAGATCAAATGAGTCTCCCTTTAGGGAAATAGCATGGGCTGAGCTCTCAAAGGAGGTGAGTTCCTCCCTAGTGATGTAGCCACACAACCCAGCACTATTCCTAATTCCTGAGGAAAAGTGTCCCTGGAAGATAGTGTTCTGAAATTCCCAGCTCTGCATTGCACTCTGATCGTCCTGTAGATGACTGAACTTAGCAGAGTGAGGCCACGGGGAGTGGAAGGGCGGGCCAAGTGATTGAACAAGTTGAGGGGTATTGACTGTAAGTTGAAGGTGGAGAAGAATAGTCCGCTTCCCAAAGCTACACAGTTAAGTCACTGTCTGAGTCTCCATCAAGAGCTTCTCCAGAAAAAGAACACTACAAATATCCGTGCTGAATGCAGCCAGCAGACCTCTCTGCAGTACCTGAGCACAGAAGAGTAGTGTCTCCAGTAATTGGAGGACTGAGCAGTGCACTTCCCCAGGCTGATATTGTAACAGTAGGATTGCTTGACCTTGGAAGGTAGTGTCTGGGTATTTTGCAGACTCTCTTCTTCCCTAGGTAAACTGAATCACCACTGATTTTTATCACCAGATGTTAAGTGGGCCTTTATTCCTGTCTCTGTTGCTCTGGATTGGGGATCCCCATGAAGGGTTGGTATCCCTGCATGAGGTTGAGACAACATTTTTCTGGGGGAGGGAGTTTTACAGTCACATGTGGATTTAGGGACCAGCCCTTTCCACTTCTCTGCCATTCTTAATAGTCTCTGTGTGGTGTCTTCTGTAAATCCTTGGTTATAATATTTCAGTTCGGCTAGCCTTCAGTGGGTTATTCAGATTGATTGCTATGTAATTTAGCTATAAATTCAGTTTGGCACTGGGAGAAGATGAGTATAGCTTCCATTTCTCTGAAGCCATCTTGGAATCCATGCACCATGATTTTAAGAGTAATTTTTCTCAAGTAAGCATTTATTGTATCTTAAGATTTTTTTTCAGTCCCTTGGGATATTGGAAAATTAATGAGAAGATAAACAACAAACTGTTCACAGTGACTTTTTTACGTGTGATGATCTTATGAGTGTATTTTAACTTTTCTTGTATTTTTCCAAGTAGTCACAATAAACATATATTTATATAACATTTGCATATGGAAACATACGTATGTGGAAGAAACAATATGAGAAAATACTCTAAGTTGATAATGTTGGAATCCACTCTCAAATTCTAGTGTAGTAGAGGAATAAATGTTGATCACACTTAAGAATCTCCTGGCAATAACATTTTCAGATGACATGTTGAGATGCACACGTCATTTTCGAAGCCAGGTCAGTGAATCTGTGATTTATTAGCTTTATTGGCTTTTCAAAATTCAAGTCCTTAAGGTCCCTTTCATGTATTTTTGCAAAACTAAATATTTATTTAATCTTCTTATTCATAAGGTATGTAAATATTCTCATTCCCTCTGTATTTTTCTTTGTAATAAGCTCATTACCCTATATAAAATTTGAAATTAATCATTGTTTAGTAACTGGTCATTTCAAGGATATAGCCAAAATCTCTTAGACATATTCTCAGGGGCTGATTTATAAAACAGTTATCATAGAATCAAGAACTTTGCCTTAGAATTTCTTCTAAGCTAGTTGTTCAGTTATGGTGTAGAGTATAGAATAATATATGAAGTATGTCTGGAAAAAATCAAGCCATTGTTAATATGAGAACAGTTTGCATGACATCAATGTAACTGGCAGCCAAGGGCTGTGGAATGGAATGTGCATGCATGAACAATGATGACTTCACTTTACTAGTCTGGGGGGGAGTAGATGCCATTCGAGTGAGCATGTGTACAGTATGGTCATAACATCAAAATGACTGAGTAGAGCAATGAATCTGCATTTACTTTTCATTAGGCTTGAACATTCCTCTGTGTAAACTATCCAGATGATTCAGAAGGCCACAGCCATAGGCAATTGGTGATTGGCAGCTCCATCGTGACAATGTCTTCCCTCATGCATGACTTCCTTTGCAGAGATTTTTGGTGAAACATCATCATACAGTTGACTCAGCCCCTTAACAGCCCTGATTTGGTGCCCTGTGACTTCTGGCTTTTCCCCAAGCTAAAATCATTTTTGAAAGAGAAGAAATTTAAGACTGTCAGTGAGATTCAGGATAACCTGATGGCACAGCTGATAGCAATTAGGAGAACTGTGTCAAGTCCCAAGGTGCCTGCTTTGAAGGAGACTGAGGTATCATTGTCTTATGTACAATGTTTCTTGTATTTTGTATTTTCTTCAATAAATGTCTCTGTTTTTCATTTTACTTTTCATTATCTTTCATTATTACATTTTTTGTTCTTCATTTCTTTCTTTCATTTTTCTTTTATTCCTCTACTTTATTCTCATCTTTTTACATTCTTTATTACAGCTTTTTTGTTTGATTGCATATAGTACAATATGACGAGCTTATTATAATATAATAAGCTTATTTTTAATATGGAAAATTAAAAATTTAAGAAGATATGAGATTGACCTATGTAATTTTAGTTTTATCTCTTGTACATAACTAATTATACTCATTTTAAAGGACAATTATATCATATTGGCTATAAATGTAAAAATTATAGAAAACATATGGAAATATATATTAAAGTTCTAGATGTATGAAACCCATTGAAGGAGAAAATTCAAAATAAGAAATTATGTATATGAAAAGATACATGGACAGATAAATGGATCAGAACTCCTTAATTTGTCATAGTGAAAAATAGAGGGTAATCAACTAAGCAAGTATGTCTCAAGTGCATAGTCCATTTCTGGCACTGGTCTAGGCATTGGAGATAGAGTGGTGAACAGGACTAAGTCCCTGTCATCTTTAAATGTATACTCTTTGGCATGATTGTAAATATGTCAGTGAGTCTCATGAATTCTAAACTTATTAATTGACCTTATCCATATTTGTCATCCTGTACTTATTTAGCATAAAAATTATCATTATGAGATTTTGTTAATAAATTACATATCACAATAATATTTAAGCAAACCCATTTATATATTTTTTCTTACTTTAGAGCCTTAGATTTCCATTTCTTTACTCTAGAATGCTGCAGTAAGAATACGAAGTAATTATCTTCTTATACCCCTCATAGAAACTTCTCTAGGAATTTGTGTCCATCTCAATGATACAGTTTACAATGTTAAATATAGCTAACAATTGAACTGCACAGTATTAGATACTTTTAATGGCTAATTTGTGCATTTCCTCCTATTAAAAATGTCACATTTTTCTTGACTTCAATTAAAAAACATGCATATTTAAAAAAAATATTACATTACTTTTTTCCACTCAAATTTGGCTTTCCTAATATGCCAATACTTTCTTTAGTTTTTTTCATAGTACAAATGACTATTATTTCTTTAAACAGAAATGACCAGGTCCAGAACACCTTCTCATTTTCTATGGATGTATTTTATCATTACTTCTAAAGATAATTATCTGTCCATACATTAAAGTATAATCTAAAGGTTTAAAATAGAAATTAATAGACTTCTAAAAAATTTACCCAGATTCTTAAATTTGGAAAATCAAATTACATCCTTACTTGAAAGTCTTTTTTAGAATTTCTGTTTAAATTACTCTTGTTACAATTAGAAGTGAATATTGTCAAATTGAACAGAAAATAATGTTAGAGAAAAGTAAAAGGACACATAATTTAGCACTTGTTAAGTCTTTCTTGGTTTGGGAAATTTTGAGAATATTTTCCAGACACTAGCCTAGAGGTTTAGGGTGCCAATAAATATTCTATAAAATAGTAAGTACTCCATTACTTTTGGTAGAACACTTTTTAATCTATCCAGAAGTCGGAACATGCTCAAGATCACTGCTGGAAAGCATTATACCAGCAGTGATCTTGAGCATGCTCCGACTTCTGGATAGATTAAAAAGTTTTCTGCCAAGTGAAATAAGTCAGACAGTGAAAGACAAATACCATATGATTTCACCTTTAACAGGAACCTAAACAACAAAACAAACAAACAAACAAAATATAACCTAAGATACTGAAATAGAGAACAGGCTGACAGTGACCAGAGGGGAGAGGGGAGGGAATTTCAAGGGAAAAGGGGAAAGGTTTACAGGAACAAATATAAAGGACACATGGACAAAAACTAGGAGGGGTGAAAATGGGAAAGAGGTGGGGAGGGATGGGTGGGTGGGCTGGGATGGGAGTAAAGGACAGAAAACTGTACTTGAGCAATGATTAAAATAAAATAAAAAAAATCACTGCTGGGCTTCTGCCTCTTAGAGAATTATGTTTTTCCATAAGACCTAGAAAAAAGAACAAATTTTACATACAATATACCAAAGTAACCTTCGTTCTGAGACTCTCAAGGATCTCTTTGCACTCAGACTACTTATCTTCAAAGCACATTTCATTTTAATGAAATATTTGACCCATGGACTATGTACACTCATATTTTACATTTATTGTGATGCTTAACAATACACAGTAATTTTATTTATTTATAAATAACCTTTTAAAATAAAATCAAAATCTTACAAAGTTTGTATTGCATTGCATTTTTAGTATTAATAGTGACATCAAACATTTATTAGCTCTTTATCAAATTTTAGCCATTATGTCCTTTACACAAATTCTAGCCTTTAGTTACAAATTCTAGCCATTATGGCCATACATAACCCCTTTGCCTGAAGTTCTAACCTAAAACCTAAGGTTGACAAATCTATAAAGAACCTCCTTTTGGTATGAACTGTTGTTGGGCCTACATTGTGTTTCTGTCATAGGAGTGATGGTAAGAGGGACTAATTAAAAGTCTAATGAACGTGCCAGGGTTAAAATCACAGACTGCTTATTAACATTCATTTACCTAAGGATATTCCCAAAGAATTTTTTCACTGTCTGAAAAGAACAGAAGCTGAAGGGTGGGAGGAGGGAGAACATGTTGAAAGAACCATTTATAAATGTTTTATGTCAGAAATATGAAGTATGACTTTTTAAAAAAATTCACTAATACCATCAACAGAAGAATCCAATTTTAAGTAGAATATCAAATGTTTTTTATGATGTGTGCATGTGTGTATGTGTGTGTCTATGTATGTTTTAAAGGTGGAATATTCTCTCTAAATCTAAATAGTAAAAAAAAAGAAATAGGAAAGAATCAGAGCCATTTTTTAAATTGCCTTTTTTTCCTGCTGTTTCCATGGTAATACTGGCTGTGAGACTTCTCTGAAGAGTGACAGTCTAACAATTCACACACTATACCCTTTCAAGCACGGTGAATGGCCGTGAAAGAGGCCAAACAGGCTCCATTCAGGAAACATGTGATAACCACTCAATACACTACCTTTCATCCACATTTTCCAAATTGCAGTTAATTTAATGCTGAACAAATGGCCAAGGGGAACAAATGAGGATTAGAAAGAAAAGAACATCTTGAGCTTTAATGGGAATGGTTTGTGTGAAGAACAATATAGCACTTTCTTCTGTTGCCAAGAGGACTGGATATACCGTGCACTTTCCCTCTTCATCTGGGGCCTTCATTTACACTCTGTATCAACAACAAGAACCATGGCAGAATTTTTCTTGGCAAAATAGAGTTTATATAGGCTTTAGCTTTCCATTTAAAAACATATTTGGTGCAGTAGTAATTTCATGTACTACAAAATAAAGTATAACATCAGATTCTTTTCTGACATTTAGGAGCTATCAGTTTTTGTAAGACTACATCTTCCTCAATTTTTTAACATTCTTCAACGTTCAGGGGAAAAATAGTGAACTATAGAGTTCTGGTAACAAAATGCAAGGAAATATCTTTATTTAGTCTAAAGTTGCATGTGATTTCTGTGTTTAAATGTTAATAAAGTAGACCATGGTCATTTGAAAAACAAAACAGAAGAGGAAAAGGTAAAATGGTGCTCAGATAAATCCTTGAAAAACTCAGGAAAAAATTAGATGCAACATATGTAAATCAATATTCCTAATGAAAAAGTAAGTAGCATTTTTCCATTGGTTGGTTTTATGTGTTATAAGATCATGAACAATTTTGTTAGAGGTACACTAGTGAGACACCAACCTTAAAATCCCATATCCACCATCACAGATTCACCTCCAAGCATATCTCTATTAATTTTGTTAAACTTAACTTTATAAAAGACTACTATTATTTATGTTTAACAATCCAGTAAAAAGAATTCAAATAAATTTACTAGTAATTCTTTATATCTATCATAACATTGTTGTGTTTGAAACATGAGCACATCTTTAAATTTACTTTTACCACTATGATGATTAAATTATCTATCAATCCAAGTGAGTTATTTCAGAGGGATCACATTGGTCTATTTCAGAAGAATGCACTTACATTCCATTTTGGTTTTTCAGCTATCAAATAATCTATAAAGAAATCAGAATTTTTAATGATTGGTTTCTGAATGGATTAGTTTTAGGCTTAAAAATGAATTGCCATAAGCCTTTCCAGAAATTTAAATGGCACCAACATTATAGTCTTTCAGAAATTTGACAAACATATTAAAATTCTTTCTTGTTTTACTTATTTATTCTACATTTTTTCTCTAATATTTATGAGCCTTAGGGTTTACAGCCTACCTTTGTTGAAATGTGCAGGAAAAAAGGTCATCATCCTCCACATAGGATCTGGTATCAGACACAACAATTTGAAAAAGCCCTGTTTGATGCAGAGAGATTCAAGTGGGGAGCCACTATGATTATTTTCGAGAGTTTTGATCTACTAGAGGAAATCTTGTTGGTTTTCTTGTGAAGAAGGGTAGATATGAACACTTTCAGTGAATAGTTACTTTTTAGTGTCAGGAGCACTGAAACCATCATTTCAAGGCTGAGACTCAAAGCATCCAGCATTAGGCAGAGGCATAGGGCATCCCACTGTCAGTGTCTGGGACAGACAGCCTTTATCCCTGCTCCCATCACACCCTTGGCTGGTTTACTTGTCTTTAAACCTGCATCCCACTACAACTAAAACATACCTTTGGGCTTACATCTGCTGAGAGAAATCAGAACACCTAGGTTTAGTCCCTGCTAAGCCTATACTTGGCGTGCTATTGTATATCTTTAAGAACTTTTTTGAAAGTTCTTACAGCATTTTATTTTATTTTTTTTTTATTTTAATTGCTGTTCAAGTACAGTTTTCTGCCTTTTACTCCCAACCCAGCCCACCTCCAGCCCTCCCCACCTGCCTCCCGTTTCCACCCCCCATTGTTTTTGTCTATGTGTCCTTTATACTTGTTCCTATCTTTAGGGATATTTTTAAAATCAATGAATTGCGAACAACCCTAATTTTTGTAATCTAAATAGAAAAAAAAGCTTATGTTAACTACTTTAAAATAGCCTGCAGAGAGAAAAGCACAGGTTGAAGTTACTACAAAAAAGTGGTATAATGCCTGAAGAAAGCTCACTATGAATAGTCATTTAAGTAGACTAGCGACTTGATAATGGTACATATCCAGCCACACTGTAGCTATAGGCTCTGTGCTAGTAATACCTATCAGGGTTCTCTCTTTTTTAGAAAGGAACATTTACTGGACTGTATATCAAATAAAAAATAATGAAGTCATTGGGGTAAAAAAGAAGAAAAGAACAATAAAGAAAGCACCATGACTAGTCCCATTCAGAGTGGTCACGTACTGCATCATGCTATGCAGTACTTTATATTCTTCCAGAAGAACAAGTAGTCAAATTCTTCTACAGGTGTACCAGCATCCAAGTACTATTAGAGATTCACAAGTGGATACAGAGACTAAGGAAACTCTTGACATAGCCTGCCATACTGAGAATATATTTGTCTAACCACATATTTTTGTGAGGAAATGGCCACAATTTTATCCAAATTTCAAAAAGTGACATTACCCAAGAGTGTGAACATCACTGGTTTACAGAGAATGAAAAACACTGAAGCTAAAGCCACTGCTTGTTACATATGCTTTCAGTCCCTTTGGGAACTGAAACTATCAGTATAAAATTAACAAATTTTTACTTAGTCCAGTAAGTGCCTTAAAAACAAAAATATAAGCATAGGGAAATGATGCTTGTCATGTATTTGTTAGAAATGAGTGTTCTTGACCTTTTTCTTACCTGTGTTCCAAATAAAGACTCACTAAACTCAGAGGCTTTCTGTTAAATTGATGGTAATTCACAAGTGATTTCAGTGTTTTTTACTTTTTTAATTCTTACTTTGAAAAATATTTATTTATTTAGAAAGAGGGGAAGGGAGGGAGAAAGAAGGGAAAGACGCATTAGTGTGTGGTTGCCTTTCATGTGGCACCCACTGGGGACCTGGCCTGCAACCTAAGCCTGTGTCCTGACTGGTTCACAGCCTGCACACAATCCACTGAACTACACCAGCCAAGGTTCAGTGTTTTTTTGTTTGTTTGTTTGTTTTTTTATTAACACTAGTGGGCTCATGCAAAAGTGACACTGAGAATGAAGAAAATATCCTTTTTTTTTTTTTACTTTGGGGCACAAATACGAAACTAATTTTATAACATTACTATTCTCAGAAATGGACCTTTTGGCCTATTTAAACTTATTTTGAGACTAATAAAAAGCTAGAGATCTTTTATCTTCAGAAAAGATGAAGAAAAAACAAAAGTGAATTATACAGCATTGACATTATGGACATATTAATTATCTAAAACAAGGAAATATGGGTCCCATTTACCATTTCAAAAGCTCCAGCAAACTGACAAAACAGAAGATGTTTGTGAAGTTAACTTGTCATCTTTAAGGACAGTATTTAAATTTTTTCTTTCATTCAGGCAACAACAAATAGATCTTTTAGCAAGGAAAGTCAGTGTTACTCAATTTTGTTTTTATAAAATCTTCAATTCTTTTTTTTTAAGATTTTGTTTATTTATTTTTAGAGAGGGAAGGGAGGGAGAAAGAGAGAGAGAGAGAAACATCAATGTGTGGTTGCTGGGGGCTGTGACCTGCAACCCAGGCATGTGCCCTGACTAGGAATCGAACCTGCGATGCTTTGGTTCGCAGCCCGCGCTCAAGCCACTGAGCTATGCCAGCCAGGGCAGTGTTACTCAAATTTTAACAAAGTGCTGATATTCTTATTTTGTTTTAGAGAACTATATCAATTATCATTGATCTTGGAAGTCATGTGTCTATGTTACAATTAGAATAGCAAAAACTGTTAAAATTTTCTCTTGCTCTGGCTGGGTGGGTCAGTGTTTTGAGCACCAGCCTGAGAACCAAAGGGTCACCAGTACAATTCCCAGTTGGAGCACATGCCTGGGTTGTGGGCCAGGTCCCCATCAGGGAGTGTGAAGGAGGCAGCCACACACTGATGTTTCTCTCCCTCTCTCTTTCCCTCTGTCCCCCTCTATCTAAAAATAAATAAATAAAATATTTGAAAAAAATAATAATTTTCTCTTACCTGGTCATTCAATTACTTGAATGACTCTCAACAAAGACAGGAAATAGAGAACAATTAATACCAAATTTGACATCTTGATGACAATATGATTTGCATATCTCCATACAAAGTAAGGAGTTGTAAAATGAATTTAATATTGTTTGAAGATTTCCTCTCATTTACCAATTTCCTTAGTCAACTCTAGGTTATTTGGATTTTATTTTCCATGCAATTTGTTTATCTAAGTTATTCAGGTATTTTGCCATTTTAAGAAGATAAAACAGAATGAAACAAAAATCTGTTTGAATAGCTATATTGCTCTACTTACTGATGAAAAATATATTTAAAAAGTGGTCCAAAGTGAAAATTGTATGCTATCAATTATTAATGGCTTTGTTTCTTTTGAATAAACACATACATGAGTTTGTCATTCTGTAAGCGAAGGTCTAAACGCTGCATACATTAGCTCAATTAATCTTCATAACAACACCTTTGTTTTTATTATTTTTATTTTTTAATATTTGGGATTACTATAATCTGATATTTTATATTTTATTTTATTACTTTTCAAGTATGGTTGTCTTCATTTTCCCTCATCTACTCTCCCAGGCCTCATCCACCCCCACCTGTCACCCTCAATCCTACCCACTTTCGGCTTTTCTATGGATCTTTTATACAAGTTCCTTAACCACACTTCCTCTCCATCCTCCATCACCCCCATCTTTCCTCCACCCTCCCCTCCGGTTACCATCAGTCTGTTCTTTATTCCAATATGTCTGTTTACATTTTGTTTGTTTATTTGTTTTGTTGATCAGGTCCCACTTATAGGTGAGATCATATGGTATTTGTCTTTCACTGCCTGGCTTATTTCATTTAGCACAATGCACTCTAATTCCATACATGCTGGTGCGAAGGGTAAGAGCTACTTCTTTCTTTCTGCTGCTTAGTATTTCATTGCATAAATCTACCACTGGTTTTTTTTATCCTCTCATTTACAGGTGGGCACTTAGGTTGTTTCCAGCCTTTGGCTATTGTAAATTGTACTGCTATGAACATTGAGGTACCTAGGTTCTTTTGAACTGGTGTTTCATGATTCTTAGGGTATAATCCCAGTTGTAGAATTGCTGGGTTAAAAGGCAATTCCATTTTTAGTTTTCTGAAGAAATTCCAAACTATTTTCCACAGTGGCTACACCAGTCTACATTCCAACCAACAGTGTACTACTGTTCCCTTTTCTTCACAAACTAGCCAGCACTTGTCTGTTGATGTGTTAATGATGGCCATTCTGACCCGTGTGAAATGGTATCTCATTGTAGTTTTAATTTGCACCTGTCTGATGACTAGTGATGCTGAGCATCCTTTCATATATCTCTGGGCCCCCTATATGTCCTCCTTAGAGAATAGTGTTTGTCCGGTTTCTTTGCTCATTTTTAAATTGGATTGTTTGTCTTCTTGGAAGTTTGAAAACCTGGGTGAAATGGACAAATTTCTAGAAACATATAATCTTCCAAAACTGAATGAAGAAGAAGCAGAAAGGCTGAACAGACCAGTAACAGCTAGTGAAATTGAAGCAGTAATAAAAATAAACTCCTGGCACACCAAAACCCTGGATGGGATGGTTTCACAGGAGAATTTCACAAAACATTTAAGGAAGAGCTAACCTCTACTCTTCTTAGACTATTCCAAAAAATCTAATAGAAGCAAGATTCCCAGACTCTTTCTATGAGGCCAGAATCATCCTAATCTCAAAATCAGATAAAGATACAATAAGGGAAGAAAACTACAGGTCAATATTGCTGATGATCAGATGCTAAAATCCTCAACAAAATATTGTCAGACCTCATCCAGCAATAAATTAAGAGGATTACACACCATAACCAAGTAAGATTCATCCCAGGGATGCAAGGATGTTATAATATTAATAAATTGATAAATGCAATACAACACATAAACAAAAGTAAAGATAAAAATTACATGATCATATCAATAGAGGTAGAAAAAGCATTTGATAATGATAAAAACACTTAGCAAACTGGGTTATTTAAAAAATTAATATTTTATTTATACCCTAGGCAGAATTTATGATAGTTTATTTTTTTCACATTTTTATTTTTAATTTTTTCAACTAAAGTTTACATTTAGTATTATTTTGAATTAGTTTCAGGTGTACAGCATAGTGGTTAGACAATCATATACTTTACAAAGTGTTCTTCCCAATATTCTCAGCACCCTGCTGGCACCACAAGTTAAGTTTAGTTATGTATTTGAAAGATCCAAATGTCTCCATGATTCTTTTTTATACTTTCTAGATTTTTGCATATTCTACCTTGGTATCTAATTTTCTCAACATATAAGCATAGTTATCTTAAAGATTTTGTAGCAATAAATTTTAACATTTGACTTTCTTATGGGTTTGTTTTTGTTTTTTCTAGTATCTATTTTTTCTTTTGGTTTTGAATTGTGCATGGGTGTGTCCTGATATGACTAGGATTTAATTAAAACTCTTATGAGAAAAATATATTTTGCAGATTGAATAATGTCATTTTCTTCCATGGAGAATTTACTGTTACTTCTGGCAAACAGTCAGGGTAGGGGTAGATAAATTTAAAGTAATGAAGTTGGGAACTGACCCATGGCAGAGCTTCTCAATTTTTTTTACAGCATTTAGGTGCATATCGTCCTTGGAGGGGACCACAGAGGTAGCCTAAGGTTTCTAAATGTTTTCTTATTGTTCATGAGCTCTGACTCCAATTTTTGTTCTCTTACTTCAATGGAATTTTTGAAAGCTCTGCCAGCTTCTTAATCTTTAAAAATTAAAAAAAAATATATATCTATCTATCTCCAGGGGAAAAGAAACACAGGATGTCAGCTCTCTAAACTGAATTCCAGAATCTTAGTTCCACAAATCATATGTGTTCACTATCTTGGTAGCTCTCTGATACTTTCACCCACCTACCCATCCCCACACATGCTATTCTGCATTTTGGGTTGTGTTCTTAATTATTGGACAAAATTTAATTTGTGACTGTGTCTGGCATAGCATAGACAATAAATACATTGCAAATAGAGAGGAAAAGAGATATTTTTAAAGAACTTTCCATGTTTCAGGAACTCTTTCAAGTGCCACCATATAGTATCACATTAATTAGTAAAATCCCTAAGAAATTACATTAACAATTGAGCAAATTCAATGTGGAAAAATTAAGCAATTTATAACACTTTGCATATCTTCAAGTGGTAGAGCCAAGATTAAAGTTAGATTTGCCTGAAAGCAAACATTATTTTATTGTTTTCTTTATACTAACATTCTCTATTCTTTTCTTTTTCACTTTGTCCCCTCTTATTTGCTCAGTCACTCCTTCCTTTCTTCCCTCCCCCTTCCCTTTATCCTTTTTTTGTGAAATCTAAGGGGACAATCCAAAGACATTGTCAGCCTAGATTCTGACTAGCCAGAGTACCAACAGGTAATAATGCATGTAACAACAACATTGGCCGTCTGGTGAATTAGGATAACGGGAGGCTAAATCTGCTAGTTTTCTCAGTTATAATATCCCTGAGTGACACATGTCCATTCTTCTTCCTTATCACCTAGTCTCCCAGTTTGCTACAAATTGTTCCACTTCTCTCCATCCTCACTGCCCCTGTTTTGTTTAGTTAGCATTGTCTTTGATTGAAAACTATATCTACTTCCTAAATGTATCCATAACTGCAGTTTTGCCAGGGCCTAATCTATTTTCCAAACCACAGCCCAATTCATATTTCTACAAAACAAAACTTTTAATGATGTCACATTTCTGCCAAAAGCCTTCAATAACTCTACATATATCCCTCATGATAACCCTTATGGAGGCACTCTGAAACATTTTATGGTCTAGCCAATTCTCACTCTTTAACCACTTCTCACTTGGTCGCTTATCTGCACATCTTTCACAGCTCATTAACATGACCTATCCTTCCTTCTTTCTTTTTCATATTGTTTTCCTCTTTGAAATTGGAATGTTTTACCTTGAGTAATCCTTTCATTTTTGATATCAAATTAATCATAACCTCCTCCAAGAGGAAGATTTTTCTAATCACCAAATACAAAATTTTTACATGCTGCCATAGACTTCAGGGAAGTCCATGTTACCAGATCACTAATTATGCTGTCCTATAGTTTTGTACTCACTCATTTGTATCTTATTCACTATTTTATCTCAAAATTAGTATGACATGCAGAGAGCCCACATTATACATTTATTTAATAGATGACTGAGAAAATGAGTGATAAGAAAATAAAAGTATAGCAAAATACCCATATTGTGACACAACTTATGTGCAGAAAATACTTTTAAACCAACACAGAGATGCACACAAACATATATTTTAGTAAAATAATTTGAAGATGATGTAACACGATATTTATAAGAATTTTTGTAAAAACATATTCATAAGTCACTGGTACAATTCAGCCAATCACAGAAAAGAGATTATACATAGATGCTACTTCCAATTTCATCACACATGGATAGAATTTTGCAGGACTTGGAATTTCAGGTTCTTTTGGATATCACTTTTTGGAGTGTCATTGTGCTACTGGGATTTGAGCCTTAATTTGTTTCATAAACTATGCTTAACAATTAACTGTTAAATTTCTATCATATTTTTTATCACTTGACATGGAACTATGGTTGAAAAGAATGATTTTACAACTGTTTTTGAGTTAATAGCAAACTTTTGGAGGGAAAAAATCTATTAACATATGGGTAAGACTTGGAATTTTTACAACTTGGTGATCCAGGGGTGTGTATACTGTTTATAAAACATTCAGATGTGGAACTCTACATGCTTCAGTGTCTCTCTCAATCTACTCCTCTCACTGCACCAGTCCTTTTACCCTACTGTATTTATTTTGAGGGCACAGAAACCTATACTTAACAAGAGCCCCAAAACTCCAAGGACAAAACATTATTTCCCTGAATGTCCTCTGCAACATTATCATCAAGTAGTCATTTGTTGTTGTTGTTGTTGATATTTGAACGCCTTCAGTAATGGTAACTCACTGCTTGTCAAGATTGTACCACTTTGTGTGTCTCCTTATGTTTTCTAATCACAATGTCAACAAGTCCAATTTTGCTTCCCAGACCAATGAATATTTGAAGATAAATATTTTGAAGCTTCTGAATCTTCTCATTTTATTACTATTTAAAAATCCCTAATCTAATCTAGACAAACTTTAGCCAGTTTATAGGCTTGGCTTTTGGGAGCCACAACATGTGTATGTATCTCAACAAAAAATAATTTTTTTTATACTTTGGTCTGATTCACTCATCAAATATTTCCTTGGTCTCTTAACACACACACACACACACAGAAACTCAGGCACAAAGAGGTGAAATGATTTACCTAAAGTCATGCCATATGTGAAATTTGAAACCAGAATGTTTGGCTCCAGAGACCCTCCATCTGATATAGTGTCATAATGCACAGTGTTGAGTCATGTTATGAATAGTTGAACAATGGTAATACAATCAAAATGAAAAATATATGGCTTGTTATTTCCCCTCTCTAAGGTCAAAGTATATATATCAGGGGATTTGTGCCTCTATAGCCACAAGTTAGGGTAAGCATTATTGAAAGATTCTTCTGGTAAGTTCTTTAGACAACACACTACATCACTTAGCACATAATTTTTTTAAAACTATAATTCAATTTAACTGTGATATTATTTTTACATTTTTTCAAGAAGCTATTAAATAATTTAGTGGTATGGTTTTTATGTGAGTATAAATGTGCACATTTTACAATATAAATCTATTTTAAATTATAAAATCTATATGTAAATATATATAACCATATTTGTTTTTATTTTTTATTATTTTCCTATTATAGTTGCCCTAATTTTCCCCTGTTGCTCTCCCCTCCCCACCTACCCCCCCCAGTCGCACAGTTACACAGTCAATCACCACCCTGTTGTCCATGTCAAAGGGTCATTTATACAAACCTTATTAAGTAAGTACATTAATATACAGTATTTTCAATGAACTCATTGCAAATGATTTTGTATCCATGATTTTTAAAATATTATTTTTTAAGTCTTTTAATTCAGTGACTTATCCTGGGGAGATAAAATAATATACCCCTTACTTATGTTAAAATGTGCTATATTTTGAAGTTTGAATGAAGTGAGAAGCAATTGGGAAAATTTATACCATCTTACAGTGAAAAAAGTTTTCCCCCATTATTGTTCTTTAAAATAAATATAATGCTTCTCCTCCTTAATATTTAGAGGGAAAATTTCAGAAACTTAACTGGAAATAAGTATGTTATTGGTAGAAACAGAGTGACACCGTGTGGATTAAAAAGAACAGAGTTATCCTTCAAGGTTATTGTGTGCTCTTCTTAGGAAGGCGCAACCTAAAATAACAGGAACTTAAGATTTGCTTTTCATGTCGCCTACATTTCTTCATTAAAAATGTATGTTCAGGTTAGTTAACAGCAAAGAGGGCATATGCAGTTAGAACAGAATATGTAACATTTTATTTAAAAAACTATTTTATATCTAAATAGAGAATAAACTGATTGAAAGACATTATGGGTCATACACATCTGAGTAAAATTTATAATAAATCTTTTCCTTCCCAGTTTGCTCCAACCCATATCCAAAATTTTATCCCTAAGTGTATCTGGAAACTTCAGTGATCTAAGAGCACTTATAATAAAACTCACAGGTTAAATGATTATTACATAAATTTTCTTAATTAAATATTATACAGAAAAATCACAACAATGTATTTTATAGCAAATTTAATAGTAAAAGTCAACTGCTTTAACAAAGAGAAGCTTGAATATCATTGGCTAACATGGTACTTGAGATGCCATTTGGGTAAATTTTTTGCCTTAAGCATTTTTTTCCGAGAAAGATGTATGCAGCAATGGAAATTATTTATGTTGTTAGTTTTTTTCATGCATTAATTTATGTAACTATTGATGGTCTCATATAACATTTTAAGCACTGTGAGAAGTGTTTGAAATACCTCTGTAAAGTACAAGCCTTTGTCCTTAACTTACTGGTAACTTAATGAAATGTCAAACAAATAAAGGACTTATATGCTGACATTACAAAGCATATTAAGACACTGAATAAAACACAATGAAATGGAAAGATACTTTGTGTTCATGCACTGAAAGAATCAACATAGTTAAAATGGCCATATTACCCAAAGCAATATACAGATTTACTCCCCAACAATATTATAATGTCATTTTTTTAAAGAAATAAAACAAAAATCATTAGATTTGCATGAAATCACAAAAGAACCTGAATAACCAAACCAATCCTGAGAAAAAAGAACAAAGCTGGAGGAATCACACTACCTCATTTCAAATTATACTACAGAGCTATGAAAATCAAAACAGCACAGTAGTGGAAGAAGAACAGACACATAGACCAATGGAACAGACTTGAGAGCACAGAAATAGAGCTACAAGTATATAGGCAAATAATTTTTGACAAAGGAGCCAAAAAATCACAATGAAAAAGAAAGCCTCTGTAATACATGGTGCTGGGCAAACTGAAAAGCCACATACAAAAGAATGAAACTCGATTACAGTTTGTCTCCTGGTACAAGAATCAATTCAAAATAGAATGAAAATCTAAATACAAGATTCCCATCAGTAAATGAGTGGATGAAAAAAAACTGGTATATTTATACTATGTAATACTATGTAGTAGAAAGTAAGAAGGAACTCCTACCCTCATGTCAGCATGGAGGGAACTGGAGATTATTATGTTAAGTGAAATAAGTCAGTCAGAAAAAGCTAAGAACCACATGATTTCACTAATATGTAAGATATAAAATTGAATCTCAGAGACACAGACAGCAGAGAGACAACAGTATGATGGTTTCTAGAGGTAAAGGCAAGAGGGGGTGGTAGAGAGTAAAGGAGATTAAATATATTGTGACAGAAGATGGTTTGACTTTGGGTAGTGGGCACACAATACAATATATAGATCATGTGTAAAAGTAATTTGCACTTGAAACGACCTTATTAAGCAATGTTACCAAAATAATATAATAAAATAAATTAATCCCAAGTAGTGGTTAATAAAAAGAGAATCTGAGTTACAGAACATTTTTAAGGGAGGAAATTTGATTATCTTTATTGAGATTCCTCTCCAAGTGCATGACTTTCTGTTATTCTAGGCTAACTCCTATTGCCAGGGAAAATAATACAGTTTTTGTGTTTGTGATGTAATGGTCTATTCCTATAAGGCCAGTGAATATTTTTTAAAGGTAGCAAGTTTACAGATAATTGAACAGTGATTTATAGCATCTAGATCACATTTACTAAAATTGCAAGGGCATTGATTTAATATTTGTTTTTTTAACGTTTTTTTTAGAGAAATAGATATATATTACTATTTCTAGTTATTTGTAAATCTAAACAGTCTTAAGATGAAGACTTGTTCTTCAATCCATTTCTATTTTAGCTATTATTTATTTATTTTAAATTTATTATTTTTTTTCATTTTTTATTCTTGTTCTATTACACTTCTCCAGCCCTTTTCCCATTGTTCTCCCCTGCCCCACCCCTGCCCCATCCATGCCCCACTTCCAGTCAACCATCTCCATTTCCCCATGCTCATTAGTCCTCTATTCATGTTCCTTGGCCTGCCCCTTCCCATTCTTTCCCCTGTTAGCCTATCCCCACCCATCCAGTCATGGTCAGTCTGTTATTTATTTCTGTTCTCTGGTTCTATTTTGCTTATTGCTTTGTTTTGTTGGTTATGTTCCACTCATAGGTGAGATAATATGGTATTTATCTTTTTAGCATTGAGCTTGTTTCACTTAGCATAATACTCTCCAGTTCCACCTATGCTGTTGCAAATAGTAGGAGTCCCTTCTTTCTTTATCCTGGATAGCATTTCATTGTGTAAATGTACCACAGTTTTTTTATCCACTCATTTACTGATGGGTACTTAGACTGTCTCCAGCACTTGGCTATTGTAAATAATGCTGCTATGAACATTGAGACGCACAGGTTCTTTTCAATTGGTGTTTCAGTATTCTTAGGGTATAATCCCAGCAATGGAGTCACTGGATCAGAAGGCAGTTCTACTTTTAGCTTTTTGAAGAAATTCTATACTGTTTTCCACAGTGGTTGCAACATTCTGCATTCCCACCAACAGTGCACTAGGGTTCCCTTTTGTTCACAACCTAGCCAACACTTGTTGTAATTTTAATTTACATCTCTCTAAAGGATAGTTATGTTGAGTATTTTTTCATATGTCTACAGCTCTCTATACGTCTTTGGAGAGGAATCTGTTTAGGTCCTTTGCCCATTTTTTTAATTGCATTGCTTCTTTTCCTTTGTATATTTTAAATATCAAACCCTTGTCTGAGGTATCATTGGAAAATATATTTTCCCATATGGTTGGTTCCTTTTCCATTTTGATGATATTTTCTTTAGCCATGCAGAAGCTTTTTAGTTTGATGAAGACCCATTTGTTTATTCTTTCCTCTACTCCACTGCTCTAGGGGAGGTACCTGAAAATATTGTTGCAGAGGCAATCAGACAAAAAAAAAGACATAAAAAGTATCCAAATTGGAACAGAGGAAGCAAAACTATCATTGTTTGTAGAAGACAGGATAGTGTACATAGAAAATCACATAGACACCATCCAAAAGTTTTTCAACCTAATAAGTGAATTTGTCTAAACAGCAGGATACAAAGTCAATATTCAGAATTTAAAAGCATTTTCGTGTGCCAACAATGAGATATCAGAAACAGAAATCAGGAAAAAAAAACCCATTTGCTATAGCAAAAAGAAAAATGAAGTACTTAGAAATAAACCTACCCACGGAGGAAAAAGAGCAGTTCTCAGAAAGCTATACAGCAGTGAAGAGAGAAATTAAGGAAGACACAAATAAATGGAAGCATGTACTGTGTTAATGTATGGGAAGAATTAACATCATCAAAATGTCTGTACTGCCCAAAGCAATTTATAGATTCAATGCAATCTTTATTAAAAAACCAATGACATATTTCACAGATATAGAACAAACATTTCAAAAATTTGTATGGAACCATAAATGATCCCAAATAGCCACAGCTATTTTTAGAAAGAAAAACAAGTAAGAGCAATCATGATACCTGATATCACATTATACTACAAGGTCACAGTAGTCAAAATAATCTGGTACTGGCATAAGAACAGACACATGGATCAATGGAACAGAACAGAGAGCCCAGCAATAAACCCAAACCTGTATGTGACTCGTGCCCACCAGCCTGCAGTGAGCGTGGAACACTGTGGATGGCTAGTCGAAACACGAGAAAGACATACACAGACAAGTTTCTGTGGGGAAGTAAGAAATGGAATGGCCACTCTCTCTAGTGGGGAGTGCACCATGTCTATTCCCAAGCAGATTTTTATTAAGAAAGCAGACTCAGTTTGTGGATTCACAGTCTGGTAGAAAGGATCAAAGGTGACAGGTGACTTACAAAGATGCTAACAGAACTCCTGCTGTGATTCTGGGTAGAGATTGGAGTTTTAACATATGAAAGGACTACATGTTCCAAAGGTTTCCTGTCTGTGCCTTCAAATTCCAAGTTAATAACATCCTCCAGCAAACAGATCTCACAGGATCTTACATATTCTATGTCCCAGGCCTGATTACCCTGGGGGTCTGCCGTCTCTGGTCTGGGCTGCCCCCTTTAGCTATTTTCACAGGCCTGAGAAGGCAGGAGACAGAGGCAGCCAGGAGACTTGGATTTTTCACATCTAAGAACAAAGGCTACGGCTTTGACAAAGCCAAGGGGGCAGGGGTTGATGTTAATCACCCCTTCATTTCCACAGCCTGGAGTCTCTTCCCTGTGGCATTCCCACATGATTGCGTCTGTCTTAGGTTCATTCTCTTTCCTAGAGAATTGCTACCC
>PVIA01012968.1:0-34762 GCA_004024845.1 Tonatia bakeri
TTGGAAGTCTATTTTGTCTGAAATGAGTATCGCTACCCCGGCTTTTTTTTTCCTGTCCATTTGCTTGGAAAATCTGTTTCCAGCCCTTCACTTTCAGCCTGTGAAGGTCTTTTGTCCTAAGGTGGGTCTCTTGTAGGCAGCATATGTGTGGGTCATGTTTCCTTATCCATTCAGCTATTCTATGTCTTTTGATTGGAGCTGTAGTTAAAAATATTTTACTGAAGACTTAAAACATATCAGTATAGAACGTTAGAATTCCATATCCTGAGCTGTCAAAATAGACTAAGAAGGTGTTAGGGAAATGTTTTGCCTCTATGTTATTTTTATGTATTTTTAAAGTGCTTGGATATGAGAGGTCCAGGTGATAATAAAATCATGTCTGATGCTCTGAGTGGAGAGAGGGGTAGAATCCCATTCGCATTCCTACACATTGGGAGAAATTTTAGCACTGCATATATCTGAGAAATGACATGCCCACATATACAAAATCAATCAGAAAAAGACAAACACCAAATGTTTAAAAACGGTGAAAGATATAAACAGGCACTTCACAAAAGAGGAAATCTAAATGTCCAGGTGCTTACTGTTATCAGTCATCACAAACTTGAAAATTAACAGTGTAACAAGATACTACTGTGATGGTTGGACAACTTCAAGTCTTCAAGGAAGGTTCACAAGCTGGCACTCAATCTACTGAGCCACACTAGCCAGGGCTGAATTCTTTTTTCTTCATTCTGTTCTGGTTGAATATTTATTTCTTCTTTCTATCCCAAATCATTGATTTGAGTCCCGGTTTCCTTCCCATCACTGCTGGTTTCCTGTCTATTTTTCTTCATTTCACTTTTCATAGCTTTCACTTTTCCCTCTATTTTGCGACCACACTCAAGCATTTCTGTGAGCATCCAGATTACCGGTGTTTTGAACTCTGCATCTGATAGGTTGGTATCTCTTTATTGCTTAGTTCTATTTTTGGAGTTTTGATCTGTTCTTTCATTTGGGCTGCATTTCTTTGTCTTGGTGTACCTGTTAAGTTGTAAGGGCAGAGCCTCAGATATTCACCAGGGCGGGGCAACCCTCTTTGCCATGCTGTGGTACTGTCTGTGGGAGAGGGGTCCAAGAGGGGACAATGCTGGTTGTTCTGCTCTCAGCCAGCTTTCAGTCACTTCCCCTGCTACCCACAAACAAACTGGACCCTTCTGGTGCTGATTTCCAGGTGGGTGGGTTTGTGTGTGTTCTAGGACCTTGTGGGTCTCTCCAACGAAGTTGCCTGTGAGGCTGGGAGTTTCTCCCACTGCTGGTAACCCCACAGGTTTTTACAGCTAGAGGTTTTTGAGGCCTTCTTTTCCTGAGCTGGAACCCTGGGTTGTGTGGTCCCCAGTGGCTCTTCCTAGTTTAACTGCCCGCTAATGTGGGACCGCCTGGTCCTCCAGCTGCTGCCTTGCTGGCCTCCTCTCCACCCTGCTGCCTGTCTCCATTCCTCCTACCAGTCTGAATATTTCCTCTTTAACTCCTTGGTTATTGGACTTCCATACAGTTTGATTTTTCTGGTTATTCTGGCAGTTCTGGTTATTTTTTGTTTTTAAATTTGTTGTTGTCCTTCTTTTGGTTGTGCAAGGAAGCAAAGTGTATCTACCTATACCTCCATCTTGGTCGGAAGTCCCCCCAAGAATTTCTTCACACTCATAATTCTTGTCTTTCACATCACTTTTACACTCTGTTCTCCATGTCTCAATGGTGTGTTCCCACACAGTTTTGTTCTCTGTATGAATAAGAGCATTGACAGTTGAGCAACAGAGCTCCACTGTCACCTCTAGGATTGTCATCCATGTCGTTGACTAATTCTGCAAGTTCTCAAGCATACAGCACATGTGCAGTCAGTAACAACTTGATCATGACTGGAGCCTTCTAATAGTGACTGTAAAATGCAATCCAAAATGGGCATCTTAGAACTGATGATATGTAGTATTGTACTTTCCTTCTCTGAACCTCAGTTTGCTCTCTAATGAAATATATTTATCCTCACAGGATTGTTGTAAAGATTAAATTAGAAATGGTCCAAGGCAGCACATCATACAATAGTTTGAAAGTGATTCTCCATGAGAAATTTTAAAATGTGGCTTCATTATTTCTAAGAACCCATGTTACTGATAAGTCAGTTGCTTTTTTACTTTGGAAAATATGCTTCATATTACAATTTATCCATTCAGCTATCCAATAAACATTTACTGAGTGGCCCATAGCTAAAGAATATGGTGGGCACTCAGCTAAATGCTAGAGACCCTAAATTAGAGACTTTCTCAGTAAAAATCTTGCATAGCCATATTCTTTAATCTACCAGTTCAGCAATCCTATCTGACATGAAAATGAGTCTAGACTGATAGGTATTCTAACCATACAAAGAGGTACCTACTTAAATCACTTTGTTGTATAATTCTTTTAGTTTGAATTATACTAGTTTTCTTTTAGTTTGAATTATACCATTTTAGTTTGAATACATACTATCCAATTGCCTCCAAAATGCTGTACCAATTTATAGTCCCATGAACAGTACATGTGACTATCCATTTCTTAATAGTCTCACTAATACCTGAGATCATCAAACTTTCTTTTTGGCTTGCTCCAATTTGATAGGAGAAATATTTCCAATTGTTTTACTTTTTATTCTCTAATTAAACTGAACTTTGGGTAGCTTTTTGTATTTATTAACCAGTTATTTTTCTACATGCTCACAACTCATGCAGTACCAATCTTGCTGGGTTGTATTTTGTAGAGTCCATTTTTTTTTTCCTGTCTAAAAAAAAGGAAACCTTTTCCATTTCCAGTATTTTGGTGCTTCTCCTAGATTCCACGGATCCTCAAAGGTTACCTGGGACTCAGCTGTTACAACCAAAAGTTCACTTACATTTCAAAACTGTCTTTTCTTAGAAAAGACTACCCTTAATTCTGAATGTGACCTGCAAGACCCAACCCAGTAGTTTGCAGTATAAATTTTGGTGTGGAAAGTATGAGTATGATCTAGTTACCACCTGAGGCTCTAATTGTCTAAAGTAGTAAATGATGTAAGAACTTTCTCTGTGGCATCTTCTCCTCACTTTCCTTGTTGCCCTTCACAATTTGTCATAAAACTTTCAAAGCAAAACCACAGTTGGCAAAATTGAAGAACTGAAATCCTTTGATTTTACTAGTTTATCAAATCTAAAATTCTGGAACCAACCTTGAAGTACTAATTCTGAAGAAAAGAAAGATAGAAGTCAAATAAACCAAACGACATAAACTGAAGTGTTTTTTTCTCCTCTCCTCTTTCTTAAAGGAATCTTAGCTGTCTAAAGGCAATTATGCTGGCTTATTTAAGACAAGTTTTCCTTTGCTCAACACAAGGCTCTCAGATGTAATTTCCCATTCCAGGGCACATTCAACAAGACGGAAGTAAATAATCAACTTCTCTAAACCAACAGTTACTCTCTACTCACCCACCTCTGCCTCTTCCTTACTAAGGACATCGAGTAACCAAGTCCTGTCAAGGCTTTCTTCACAATTTCTCATTTCTTTCTGTTTAACCACCACTGCTACCTTTCTAGCAAAGACCCTGATTTGCTCATTCCAAAACTGCTGGAGCAGCCTCTCTGACCGATCTTCTGTTGTAATCTCTCCTAAACAAGCACATCAACATCAGATGAATCAGTGTAAAATACTACAGTAATAACAAATGTCAGCTACCCACCCAAAGTCTGCCATTGTGTCCCAGTACTCACACGATCAAGTCCCTTCTTCTCCTGTTTAACTAATTCCTTGTCCTCATCCAGCTGATGTATCCAGATAAATGTTTTCTTTTCCCAAGTGGAAAGTGACAACTCTTGAGCTAGACTCCCCAATCTTGGCTTTTTTTGGTTTGTGTCACTCATGTTTTAGGGTAACATCTTAAAGGTACTACGCAATTGCCACTTTCTCCATGAAGCCAGTCCTTATTTTTTCTGCCTCTGAATTTCTGTAACACCCTCACTGTAACACTTCCATGGCATCTGTCAGATACTGCCTCATGTGGTGGCTATTTCTCTATATTTTAGTTTTCCTTTCTAGATTTTAAAATACATAGCTACTTTAAATATAACTAAATATAAAAATATAGAGAGATTTTTAAATATATTATGTGTATATAATATGTTCAAGTTATTAGTACAGTGTCCTGAACATTCTGCTGTACAAGGATTTACAGAATAAATTAGATACAAAACCAGAATGTATTTCTTTGCTGGGTAGGCTTGCTTGTTCCCATTTAAAGCATGCTGATAAACGTTGATGCATTTGAGTACATCTAATATTAGAATATTTTAAAACTTAGCATTTCAACTTGATCAGCTGCCACCAGGAAAATATGACTACCAATCAAGGGAAAATGCACAGATGTTAAATATATTATATTATTCTCAGGACTTCCACCTTTTTAGGTGTTCCAGTACACAATGGAAAATTCTTAAAATCAATTACCTAAACTTATGATGGCATATTGTATGTTCTATACTTAGAAATTTCAGAGCTAAAAGTTTATAGGATTTGACTTTCCTGATAATCTCAAGATTTTTTATAATAATTCAGGAGGTAACTGTGATATGACAAAAAGAGATGGAAGGAAATGCAAAAAAGCACTTTATAGTCAACAAAGGCCCATACCAGAAGGAAGAGAGGCCTGTACAAATAACAAATAGATCAACTGACTTTGGTGGCTCATTAATGCTACCATGCATTATTGACTACTTGATATCATCGTAGACAATTTTGATAAGCATCTGTCATCACCAGTCAGACCCTGGTGTAGTACTGCGACTGGTCTGGGTCTCTGCATGTAAAAAGTACAGGAGAATAACCAGAAAGCACGCAGGTGAATAATCATCACCCTTTATATCATCAGAATGCCAACTGTTCATAAAATACTGTATACTTTTTAACTCATTCGATTTGCAGCTTTTAATCTTATTTTACAGATAAGGAAACTAAGGCTCAGATAATTTAGGTGACTTGCTCAGGTCACACAGCTAGTAACCTGATGTCGGTTACCATGAACTTTCTTTCTCCACATCAAATAAAGAAAATGAAAAAAGCAGGTGGTGTCTCCTGGGCCTGAAGACGTTTTAGCAATGGTAGTGCTTCCCTGAATCTAATCTAGCTTCTTGATGTTCCATGGAAGGCAAACATACAACTGCTCACATGCCCCTCCCCGGCTTCCCCACTCACACCTGTGGAGTTCATGAACTTTAATGCAAAGTGTGCAAGGCGATTTTGTAACTTAACGTCAGCTGATGCAAAGTGTGCAAGGATATTCTGTAACTTAATGTCAACTGAGGAAATAAAATATATGCAGTGTCCAAACCAAACCTCAAATTCTTCAGGGTAGGCCTGCTAAATTCTTGGGCCTTTAATCACGTGTGCACTTTTGATTCCGAGTCTCTACTGCACCGCCTTCCTGTATATCACAGGGAACGTCTGACAGCTTTGCAGCACTGGCCCTGTGTGTCCTGTAAGTGTTTGGGGGCATTCAAAACTAAGAAATAAAATTTATGTATTTTAGCCATGCTAGTCCTGTGATAGCACTGTGCTTCTCATATGGAAGACACAAAATAATGTTTACTGAGTTGAACAAAAGCTCTGTGCGTAGTCGGCATATACCCCTATCTGACAAGTATTCAACTAACTGTGTCAGAAGCTACTAGGGAAACAGAACAAGAATAAGAACTTTGACGGTGCATGAACATTACCTAGATGAAATCGAAGACAGAAATCATTATAACTCAACTCTTCATGGAGGAAAAAAATCTCTCTTGGAATAAGGCTCTAACTGAAGAGAATAAAATGCTAAGAATGGAAGTTATAGCCAAGGAAGCAATATGGATCCAAGGGTTAGGTCAGTAAAAATGAGTGCAAAGTTCAAACTAACATTATTTTTAGAGGAATGTGCAAATGCACATTCAAACAATTCAAACCAATAACAAAATGCTTTAAGGGTAAGTCTACAGTATAGGAAATCATTCTATACAAATGAGAACAAAACCAGATTTCTATGCCTTTTAGAAAGTCTACTGGACTAGAATAATACAATAGGAACTAGTCTCAGGGGTGTCCAACCTTCTGGCGTCTCTGGGCCACCCTGGAAGAAGAGTTGTCTTGGGCCATACAGTAAAGACGTTGAGACACGTAATCACACACACACAAAAGTGTCAGTGTTCTAAGTAAATTTACAGTTTTGTGTTGGGCCACATTCACAGCCATCCTGGGATGCACTGGCCGCAAGCTGGACAGTTCTGGCCTAGTCCTAACTGCATGATTTTTGGGCAATTCACCCAACTTCTTTGGGATTCACTTTCTTAACTGTAATGTGGAAAAAGGCTAGACTATATAGATTTCAAAGTATTTTCCAATTTTGAAAATTTTATAATTTCACTGATTTATGTATAAGGAATGCCTTCAAGACTTTAAAAATGCTTTAATAGGTTAAATGATCCTTTCACTTTTGTTTGCATTTTTAATTTGCAAATAGTATACTATATAAACCTTATCAACTTCCACGATTTCAAGTTGAGCTGACACCACACCAACATATTTAGGAAATTATAAGAAAGAGGAATACAGAAATGGGATAGATATCTAATACTCGATGGATTCTGGGACCTGGTGGAATAGCGAGCACACTGGCTTTGAAAATCTGTCCTGTTACATTTGTGATGTGAATTTCAAGGGCATTCTACTATGTTTTTACAAGCCCTGCTTTGCTTTAATGCAGTTCTCACAATATAAAAATGTACCTGGCATAAATGAGGTTTTAAAAAAAGGATTTAATGTTATTTAATGATAGAGTTTATAATGGCTTATTAAAACTCTCCCTAGGCAGAGTGTGGATTATCAGCTAAACAACTAAAAGGTATATTTTCCACAGGAATGTCATATTTGATCATTACAAAAGTTGACAGTAAAAATTACAGCCTGGGAAACCTTCCTATTTTTTACAAAGGAAATAGAAACAGATTCTAGTATCTATAAAGTACGAAAAAAAAAGAGAGAAATTCCAGGGGTGGTTTCTGAACCACCCCTGCATGGAGGAACAATGTAATACAATAATTCCTTCAAAATACTAATATTCTATTTTCTGTGGTCTCTCACAACCTTCATTTGTTCTCAGATACAAGCATAAAACACTAAGTCACTCAAGGAAAACTGCTAACAAGTTTTAAGGTGACCATGAATCTATTTCAGATGCCAAATTACTACTGATATTTCAAGGAGGAAAGTATGCTTGTCTAGAACTAAGTTGGGCTCCAACTCACAACTGTGTTGAAGTTTGTGTCATTCTTCCAAAATTTACAAAACAAAAAGGGTAGGATCTTTTCAGTAGAGAGGAAGGGAATAAATACAACTAGAGATTATCCCTAGGGGGGCTCTTTTCTCAAGGACCACAATATGGTGACAGCAGCCATAAGTAGGCACTGACTCAGAGACCTGTGAGGAAATGGAAACGAGGGATCACACAGGCAGTTCCGCTGACTTTCTGTAGGGCTGTTACGTGAAAGGAACAGGCTGCATATCCTTGAAAACACACTATGTATTCTTCAATGGTTTATGAGTAAATCTGCAGAAATAAAGGTATGTTTTCCTTAACTGAATGTAACTTCAGAAGTGTTTAAACAAAACCACAACATACGTGACAAACAGCCAATATCTAATGAAGAGCTTTTATTTCTGAACCCTAGCACTGACACCACGAGGTTTAATCATAATAAAATTAAATGGGTATGCCTTCATTCTGTTTCTGGATTTATTTTATACACTCAGAGGCTTATAACGATTAAAATTATAAAAATAAATTGCACTAATGGCCCAGAGGGCACGGAAATGCTAAAGCATTTATGTAAATAGGCCTTACTCATTAAATAGCACTGACAAAGATATATAAATTATATTTAATCTTACAATGGTGACTTAGATGCAAACAATCTAATGGATTGTGCAAGAGTCACAAATCTAGCTCTTGGCTTTTTACTCGTGTGAACTTGGGCAAGTCATTAATTAAGCTGGTTATTGCTAGCTGCCTCCATCTGTAAAATGAGGAGAGGGCTACTTCCCAATTGCCTTCGAACCTCCCAGGTCAGCTCTGAAAGGTTTCCCCAGAATTTAATCTTAAAGAGATTAACGTCAAATCCAATCAAGATATAAAGGTATAGGGAATGTAAATTTTCCTTAAACTTGCAGACTAGACAATGTTTTCCAATAACATTACTGAGGTTGAACTATTCAACTGTTCATGAAAATAGTCATGCCTATTGATTCACTAGGCTTGTGTCTACATGAGTGAGAACTCGGAGGGTAAACAGGGGATAAGTTCTGGGGAAAAGAATGCAATGAGTGATTAGGACGAGAAGTGGAATAAAATGCTATATCAAATCCTATTGAAACTGTGGGACTTAAAATGAGAAACTACTTTTTCCCACGAGAACTCTGCAACTATAATTTTAATGAATGCTAAGTTTTTCAAGTTCTTAGCTGACATGTCCAAACGCAAGTGTTTCCAATGAAATATGCCATTTTATAAAATATAGTCACTATTAATTAATGCCAAAACCAAGAGAATTTTTATGGAATTACATATTATGGACACATGACTAGCGAAGCAGCTCATCACGATTGATGTTATGATTCCGAATACCACAGGAGTGAGTAATGGTTCGGTGCCGTCCCGTGAAGTTCCAGCCAATGTTTTTTGTCTAATTGGCTCATCATTGTTCACTAAATTGCTATTTTTCTCTGCTATCCTGTTTCCCATCATCTGGTATTCCTCTGGAGCCTACACAGTTGTCAGGTATGCGTTTCAGCTGAAGCCTGATGCTGCAGGGCAGATCCTGAAATCACTCATAAGAAACAATTCTGAGAAAACAGTGGCATTTAAACATGAATAAATATAATTTTGTTTCTATGTTTTCATTTTTAATGAAATAAGAATCTACTTTATGAGGACTAAATCCACTTTTGAAATCAAACTGACATTTAACTTATTAAATTATATGCTTCAATATTTGCCTAAGCTCAAACAGAAGTCAATTACCAATTATCCCCTAAAATCAGAGCTCAGGAACATGAGTAACAGAAAAACTCATACTCAGTCTGCCCATTGTTAGATAAGATGAGATCCCACAGTTAGGGATTGAGCACATATTAGTGTGGACTCACATTTATGCATCTTTTACTAATTCTTCTTTGTGATCTGATATTTAAAGATTATAAATTCCTAAAGAGGTAAATTTCTCCAAACTATACATAATTTTTTTTATTTTTTAACTTTATTTTTATTGTTGACACTATTACAGATGTCCCCATTCTCCCCACTCCTTTGCCCACCTCTGCCCAACCCTCACCCCCCTTCCCTCTGGCCATCACCACACTGTTGTCGGTGTCTATAGGTCATGCACATATGCTCTTTGGCCGAGACCTTCACCTTCTTTCATTCAGTCCTCCCCCCGTCCCCCACCCTGTTAACTTTCAGTCTGTTCCATGTATCCATGCCTGTTTCCATTTTGTTCATTAGTGCATTTTGTTCCTGAGGTTTAAAATACTTTTTTGTATCACTAGATATACTTAAAATTGGTCAAGAAGACAATCTTTTAAAATTGGCATCACTTGCTCTAATAAAGCCAACTAAAACTGGTGCATCCAATTTACAGCCTGACGTCATCATAGCTGAAGCTGACTATGTCCCTTACTGAAGAAAGTCACCTTGACCCTAGATTTGTGGTTCCTTCCTACTCCCTTCCATCAACAGGGCAGGGGGACCCTTTGCTGTCACTGTACTACGGCGGCGCATGGAATGATATCAACAGTTCGTCTGGGAAGGAAGGACTCGAGTTGTGCCTCTGCTTCACTGTGAGAACTGAGACCTAACCTTCCCGAGCCTCTGATTCCTATCTATAAAAGGGCGGTCTCAGACTAGAGACTAGAGGATTGCACTCAGCACTGACATCATCTCTTTGGTGATCACGCCACCCCTTCTTCCGCAAAGGAAGAGACTGAAATCTAGATCATATGACACAGCGTTACTTCTCCTCAATTACCCTGGTGGTTGGTCCTAGCCCTCACTTAAAAGTTATTTTAAATGGTGCCAGAATTTTCCTCAGTAACATTAAGTAAGAACTCAGTGAAATCCAAGTATGATTATTCCTTCCAATGTTTTGTGCTTGGTGCAATCATATAGTCTTCATTGTTGATCATTTTCAGAACACCCGTCTGAAAAAGACTTGTGACCCAAGGAAAATGGCATCTTTTCAGAAGAGAATATGGGGTCAAAGCACTGTAGTAGAGCTTTCTCTGTTTTTCTCTAAACAGTTTTCATGATGAGTTCAGACAAATAAATTTCAAAAAACATACTTTCATATGGGACTGTCTCATTCATCCATCCCCTTCATGCTGGCAACCAGATTTTCACTAGACAAATCTACCCAAAACAAAGTATGTGCTTACCAAGGTTAGTGAGGACTCTATCTGGATAATAATAGCTTAATCATTTCAATCTTTAAAAAATGAAACAGCAGTTTTTGGAGACCTCTAATTTATTTCGAGTTTCTTTTCTCATCCTGGACGGCCCTCCTCCTCTAAAACTGGTTCTCATTTCCCCAAGTTCTTGCTGTGCTCCGAAACCTCCCGGATTTGGTGAGGCCCGCTCGGCCAAAGTCAGTCAGCAAAATCAATCTCTTTGGAAATGGAAGCCGTCTGGAGCTCCCCAATTTTAACGACTTCAGTTTGAACTGAAGAGGAGTTTATTGCCTCTCTAGTCCCTTTCCCTGTGGCAGTAAATTACCAGCGATTAAAGAGCCAGCTTCCCCTCGCCCTTGTTGCCCCCGCCACTCCTCTTCGCTCCCAGCAAAAGCAGGAAAAAAAAGCTCCCCAAAGCACAAAACCCGCCACCAAGGCAGCAGCACTGTGGTAATTTCCCAAGGCATTATGATTGATAATGATCAGCAGAGCGTGGGATAATAGCTCCCCTTAATTTACCGGTCCCTTTGAAGGGTTAAAATATGGCAGATGTTGATAGCTGACACTCCTTGCTAACAGGAAAGACACATTGCTGTGGGGCCCACTTCGAGGCTTTCCCTTCCCTGCAGCTGTCTGTGTCGAGCTAATTGTATCCACTTGTTTAACCTCGGGGAACGTCTGGAGGGGACCCAGTGCCACAAGGGTACCTTTTTTTTTAACGGTCATTTCCTCTCTGGTGTAACTTGCATGACAGTATGTGACAAGCAGAAATTAATGGGGACACTGCTGTGCCAATTCCTCCTGAATTGCTGACACTGGCTACAGGCTGCCTGCCTGCCACCCAGCCAAGACCTCACATGAAACATGGCGAGGGGCCCACAGCGCTATTCACCAGCAAGCCAGCTGGTCAGTGATGAGAGGATCCGAAACAATGTGGGGCGCACAAACCAGGAAGAAAATGCTCTACAAACTGCGTCAGACCAAGGAGGTAGCCTTTGCTGGGAGTTAATGTGCTGGTTTATTTTCCTGAGTGGCAAACTACAGGACTGAAACCTGCAAAGTACTTGAGATACGAGAAGGACTCTTCTTCCAAGGCCTTGCTTCTAAGGTGTAAGTTAGGAGAGCAACATCAGGCAAAAGGAAGCCACATGAGATTCATCTCCAAGGAGTCTTTGCTAGCAAGCAGCTTCCAGGAGGGCCTAGGAGCCAACAGGGTATCTCTTGCCTCTAGCTAACTAACATAGTGCTGCCCAGTTTAAAAATTCTATGCATGGGGTATTTCTTTCACTCTTTCTCCCACATACAAGCACATACATAAAAGAATCTCAAGTTCAAGCCCATTAATTGCCTGCAACGTTTTGCAAGACTGGGGAATCTGCCTCAACCTTAGCAAGATCCACTTTCTCCTCCTAATATAAGCAGGAATCAAACTCTGCCTGTGGTCACTTAAAATGGTGGCTCTGTTATAGATTAGGCCTTGCTGATTTCAGTTCAGACGAACAAATGAAGGCACTTAATTAAGAAAAGAAAAAAAAAGGCACAGCAGAAGACCACCTGACCACAATCTTGTATGCGGCACAGAAGTCAAGTTTAAGGAAAGAAAATGGAAAGCTGTAGTGGGAAAGTTACACTGGTAAACATTTTATAAAAATCTGTGAAGCTCTAAGGGTATTTAAAAAATGACACAACAGTGAGACAAAGAGGCTCCCCAATTTTGCGTCTGGGCATGGCATGGCATAAAATTTTGGTGGCTCTGAAGTAGAAAACAATCTCATAAAAACAACAATGTATTCAATCCACATTTTCTTCCCTCCAGTTTTAACATGCACTAGTTGACGTGAAACTACACCTAGTTTCTGAGAACACAAGAAGTGCTTACAGCAGCCGGGGAGTTCAGCAAATGAACACTGTGAAGGTTTTGGTCTGAGAAAGGCCTTCTGTTTTGGGGGGTGGATAACAGAGAAAGGCAATGAATTAACCTGCAGCGTTACCAGGTTGACCCTGGGGAGAAAGAGGACATGCGTTTCCACTTCCAAGAGGGCTTTCAAAGCCAACATTAGCGTGGTGGCCTCAGAATGGTCATTCCTTCTTTGGTCACAAAGAGTTAGTTACAGGGACAGGCAGTCTATCTTTTCACCCACAAATGGAGTTAAAAAAATTCTCCAACTCACTCTGGCGAAAAGCACAAGATCACAGGGAGAATAAAATGGCATGCATGCCCACTTCCACCAGATGGAGACTCTGGAGATGACATCAGTGGATGGGCTGTAATTTCTGTAAACATAACCTGTGAGCGACCTACTGAATTTAGGAAAGGCTTAAAACGTTCTTGACTCAAAATGGAATTCGGGCCTGGAAAAGACACAAAACAAGACATCATGGAAGTGGAAACGCCAGTTTCTTAAACACATTTCTCAAATATACTATTGAGACAGTATACAATGTGACCTGGGCCTTCTTTAAATGTCTGGTGCCAAAAGAGTCTTTAAGGATCCCTGCTTTCTGGTCACAAAATAATATTTTAAGGAAACTTTACTCCAAATCTATGGGGGGCTAAGAACATACTGTGTAAGTTAATAGGTCCTTTCTGCCAAGACCATCGTGGCAACATTCACCAACAGGAATCCCATTCAACTTCAGACGTTCCCGCTTATGGGACAACTAGATGGTGTGAACCGGAGTCTCTCAAAACGGACTCTTCAAATATTAGCAGAGACACGTGCGTGTGCCATCCTGAGTGTGACGTGTGACGGCTACAGCTTCCCCAGTGGCTCCGCAGATCGCCACCAAGGGCCCCAGCAAGAGGCGGACTGAGGGCTGCTTGTTTGTCATTTCTCAGTAATTACAATATTATCTGCTCTTATGATTTTAGCTCGTTTCTGTGCTCCCAAGTTTTTTTCAGGCTACAAATACCCAATTTAACAATACCAGGAGGAGTAAACAGAATTCTGTACATGGACCTTCATTTCATAGATACACTTTAGAAATGTGTAATTTTAGGTTAAAGCGGGGATAGCTGTCCTTAATAAAACAGCCTCTCTCAGCTCGCGTGCCACACTGAAGTGGTCTAAAGCTGCACGGCTCAACACAGGCTCTCCAACAGCACACATGTTCGGTGTGAGAGGGAACTGAGCCGGACTTTCAAAGGCTGTCCAGCAAGCAGCTGGATGTAACACACGTACAGGTTTCCCAGCCCTGCCTGATGCTTCCTCAGGCCTCTTATCAGAATGAGAAGAACAGAGATCTCTGTTATGGCTTTCCTGTGGCAAGCACAAGACAAGGCGATGATTTTCCAGTCCATTTCCCCTGGCAACATGCTCATCAATCACCAGAGGCTAGGACTTTGTTATTCTGACTGGAGGAAAGAAAGCTCAGTGGTTTCTGCCTGAGTGAAATAGGACTCTCTCCCACCCAATGTTGCCTCCACCCTGGACAGCTTTGAGTGCACAGGCTGAGCTGGAACACAGCTATGTGCCCAGTGTATAGACGGTTCAGTCTGCAGTGAAAGCTATTCTGAATGTGTTTGGTGGTGCCAATTGTCTAAACCCAACACAAGCTACCAAAAAGCTGTGGGGACTTAACTTGCTGTAAACAGTGTATCCTCAACAGTTTTCATTTACCATCATCCACACTATTTTCATTTTCATATGGTCAAAGGGCCACAATGGGAGGGGACAACAGACTTAAAGGAAGACAGGGAAAAAAGCTTGAAAAATAATAAACACGCATTCAAATTTCCTTTGTCTGGTACCACTCCCCCCACCCCGGCCCCCACTCTTCCATACTTTAATTTGGAAGAAATGTAGGTTGCCTTTGGGTGGATAGTGGACAGTGGAGTTATTTGTGCTATTGTAAGGGCAAGTGCATTTTATGAAGATTGCTGTTAGCATTTTGAGTCTCAAATTAAATACTCATATTTTATTACTTCAGGAAAAACTGGTAAGACATCTGACCGTTCTTCATTACACTAATTCTGCATTCACAATACCTTATCTATTTGTGGGCTATCTCCCTGTATGGGCCAACACAGGTTTGAAAAGAAAAGTTCCTTTTCTTAGCAGACACAGAGTAATGCATATGTCTAAAAAGCCTTTGATTAACTGTATTATATAACTGCTATGAGCTCATTTTTAACAAGGGGACTGAGAGTTGATTTCAAGCAAAAAATACGGAAAAGCTGAAGATTAGTAAATAAACCACACCAGAGCCTGCCACTGTAGTAAAAATAGGCTTGTAACCTTACTTTGTTCTACATGCAGACATTAATTTACAAGTTCACTACTCAACCAGCAATTGTTTGCATTTATAACCTAGTGAATTTTCTCCACAGCCCAGTTATACTAAATGGTCAAATGCCAATAAGAACAGAGATAATAACAACAGTATCAGTCAGTTTTATGAGAAAGCCTATCACATTTTTTCTAGTTTTCAATGTTTGCCATTTTATCAATATCAGTATCAATAAAAATGCACTATATGTTTTAAATACACACACACATTGTTTTTACAAAACGACCCATTGCGTTGTCTGACAGCAAATGGAATGATACCATGTGGCTGTTATGTCAGACTCTGAAGACAGTATGTATGCAGATGTAAGAACTTCAACTTCTCTGTAATACAAGGCATTCTCCATAAAAACGAACGCTAAAACAACCTTGTCAGATAAAAATATTACATTAAATACTATGAAAACACTATTTTTTGTAGGGCAAAAGCAGTCAACTATTGGCAATTCATATGGCTTAATGTAGTAACAGTACATGCTCATCTTAGACCACAAATATAAACGACCCATAATACCTCAACACAGACAGACACTACTAGTGTCAGTGCGTCTCCTTTCAGTTTTCTGTACACGTACTTGAAATGTATTTCAAAATGGGGATCATACTTCATATACAGTTTGGATCTCCTTCTTTTGGCAATTATTCTTCAACAAGAAGTTATTTTGAAAAATCGTTCTTTTAAATGAATTTTCATAATTTATTTAACCACCTCCCACCATGATACATGCTGATTTTTAACGTGCGGCCCCCAGGCTGTTTGCGAGGTTGAACACTTCTCCCGTCTGCGTGCCGGTCATTGTGCACACACGCGTTTCTGTCAGCTTATCTGTGTTCCTTCTGCGTATCTAACTGGGCGGTTTTCTTGTTCTTATTGGTTTGCAAGAGCTTTTTGTATGTTAAGGACAGTACACCTCTGGCATAATGTTTGAAAATCTGTGCCTTTTAGTTTTACTCATAATATTTTAAAATTTTATAGTATAATCTATGAATTATTTCTTGTATAATAACATCCATTCTTCTTGCTTAGAAAATTCATGTCTGCTCCCAAATCCAGTATTCCCTTATATATTATTCTATTCATTAAAAAAAAATAAGTAGCGGCTCTATT
Organism: Tonatia bakeri; assembly: GCA_004024845.1. Classification (NCBI taxonomy): domain Eukaryota; kingdom Metazoa; phylum Chordata; class Mammalia; order Chiroptera; family Phyllostomidae; genus Tonatia; species Tonatia bakeri. The sequence continues at coordinate 15,904 of PVIA01012968.1, forward strand.
CATACATACTTTTTGAAATTATAAAGTGTTTAGACCATACAAGAGAACACTTGCTTGGTCTCCACAGCCGAAGGTGCGGGGCCTTCAGCCTCCCAACCAGCACTAAATGTTACTAAATCAGGCCTGTTTCTAGCAAAATTTACAAGTGAACTCAGCTGTCTCTTTTCTAAGGAAAGTTTCCTGCTGCACAAAGGGTTACCTCTGAACAGTATCTCCATTATTTCACCCACGACTCCATTCCTAATTTTCTGTTTTCTGGCAGCTGCTCTCTAACTTACAAATAATGTGTGTCTTTGTTTAGAGTTCCTTAGAAAAACTGTATATTCTAAATGTGGAAGAAAGCTCAATTTATTTTACTTTGAAACCTGAGAAATCAATAACATGAACCATATGTTAATTATGGAACTTGGTGATAAATAAAGTAAGAGGTCCTGTGAAACTCTGGTGGTGAGAGTGATGGCGAGGCTGAAACAGAAAAGGAAGTGGGTCCTTTCTCTCGGTGTGGGGTGCTTTCATAAATCTCTCCGCTTGGGGGGCACCAAAATGTAGCTCTTTTCTTAATCCCTTCTAATGTAATTTATATTTTACTTTTCCCCAGTTCCTAAGTGTGTTTATCGAGATCTTACAGCAGTGATGAGATGTGTGTCAAGGGCTGTTAGGATAGTAGCGACGTTTAGAACAGATGATGTCAAAGACAAAAACTTCACCGACATTTTTGTCCCCGCACGTCATTTGTTTGCATTCATGTAGTGTTGCACTGGAGACATAAATCAACCCATCTTTAATGTCTGGTTTGAATATTAAAGAATTTTAGGATTATATTAAATTGCTGTGATTAGAGTAATAGTCATAATGAGGGAACAAGAGTTAGTTATTTACACTCAGCATAATCATATGCCTTTTAAAAGTCAGTTTTGAAGTTTATTGCAGGACACAAAACTCTTACTTTTTCCCTAGGACTCAGTCAATCAATTCTCTTGTCATCATCAATCTCTTTTTCCCTCTTCATGTACCCTACCTATGTGATGTGGAATGTATTTTCACAGAAGGAGGGGGAGAAGGAAGCAGGGCCCTTGCCTACAGCATTCACGCTACCTTAGTCTGAACAGACACTTCAGGTCTTCGGCTATGGGTGATAATGAATTTCTCAAGTCCAGATCTGAATGTTAAAATGAGATATACTAATAAAATTAAAATGTCGACAGGAGCAATTCAAATGTTCATTCCATGCTAACCATATCCTCAGAACATCTTCAACTGAGGATAACTGATTCCAGATCAATCAATACCTGATTGCTGAACGTAGACTTAACTAATGTTCAAGTTCCTAAAGTTAATTCACAGTAAAACTTCCTGTGCCCTGTGGTCCCCAATTCCTGCTACGTTCTACTTTTTAGCCTTCCAATCTAAAAGCGCTGTGACTAGAGTAGAACAGAATGATAAATATTTCTTTGGTTTTGTCCAAGAAAGGAAAAATGAACAAGTATGGTCAGGGACAACAGAGAGCAACAATAAATATAAAAATCAACAAAGCTACTAGTTTATATTTGTTAAAGGCTTAGAACCACGATGGGAAGAAATCTGAGCCATCGCAGCTTCTAGCCCACGAGCCTCAAAGGAAGGGCCTGAATACTATGTTTGGCTGCACTGTTGTCAATGCTAAAAATCTGTGACTATCATCCACCTAAGGTTCGTATGGTTTTGGTTTCTCTTCTATAAAACAGAGTCAGGAATTCTGACTAGTAACACTTGCAAGTCTGGTAATGGCTTACTAATTTAAGATCACAGAGAACTATGAAAACACAAGTGAAATGGAACAAAAAGCATCTCTCAAAGGTCAAATCGTGAACACTTTTTTTAAATGAATAGATTCCTGGGTGGCCTAAGAATTTCTAGTTGGAATTCTCTATTCCTAAGAGACTTCTCTTCATTCATATTAATGAGTTAGCATTTTCCAATAGAACATATTAAGGATTAAAACTTCAGCGTTTTTAAACAAGCATCATATGCAGGCAACTGTCGTTAAAATGCCACACCTGACTTCACCTGGTCTGAGGTTAGCACCTTCGGAATGGCTGAGGTTACCTATGCACAGGCAAGCAAATACTCCACAGGTCTAAGCCATCTTAGAATGTAAGGGAGATGCTCTCCATTTCCCAGTCATGTCATATGAACGTACTAAAAACTCCCTCCTGAGGTTACGTTTGGGACGGGAAAGGGTTCAGACAGGGCTGTGGTGCTCATGAGCACCCCGCTGGGAGGTTATGCAGCTGAGTCACTGGCCACACTCAGAGAAAAGAGTGTTATGTTTACCTAACGTCATTAACCTTTTATTAGATGGTAACTCATTTTTGCAAAATGTTGGGTTTAGTCGATTTTTCAGACATCCAAGTTAAGCTTACTGTTGTACGGTAGTATCCAGAGATTTTAGAGATTAGACTCACACTTGATTATTTCTAATATTCGAGGAATTATCTTTTATTCCCTTAAAACTTCAAGTTTCACAGGGCCAGATTCTTGGCAACAAGGCTGTGATTTGCATCTATGAGTCCAAATTCAGGTCAAATGCTCTTTGTTTGCTTTTCCACTGGAGTCAATCTTTTAGGAGAATTTTGCTCTTTTGAGTGTGATGATAAGGAAGAGAAGGAGCAGAGTGATAGTAATCGCTACAACATTTCACATGCTGGAGATACCTGACTCTCGTGACTGCCGTAATGGGGTTGTCGAGCCTTCATTGTTTGCAAAAGCACTTGTTCATTCAACAAATATTCACTAGCACCAGTAACAATTTTCTTATCTGCAATAAAAGGACTGATTACTTCTTTTATGTTTTTTAGGAATGAGGAGTAAGACATGGGGTTGGCCAACAAGTCTGTTTCGTTTTTTACATACAATAAAAGACACATTTTTCATTCTGACCAATAACTTGATTGATTCAGATATTTTGAGTATGTCAGCTATCTTCCATGTGGTATAATGTTGATCGTTCTCAATGAATGCCTCGATTTGATCACTATCAACTTCAACTGGTCTATCGAGGAGTCTCCAGCACGAAACTTCACAAACCACTCTTGACACGTTTGATCAGTCACAGCATCTTCTTCAATACACTGCATGAATCTTTTTTTATTTGTGTTTCACTTGCATTTTTACCTTTCTTGAAATAATAAAGCACAACATGCTGAAAATGTTGCCTATTTTCTTCCATCTTCAGCACTAAAATGGCTACACAGAAAGTCACCAACTTTAATTTTTTAAAAAAAATCCACACTGATATGACAGCTGTCACAATAAAATCTAACAAAATTGTTTTGAATGAAGTTAAAGACAACTAGGTGCTACTAGAGCTACCTTAAGGAAAATACCAAATGAACTTTTGATCAATCCAATACTATCTTAGGTGACTGATGGATACTTTCTCTACATGCCTTTGACTAATTTAAAATTTAGTGGCCCTGGCCTTGTAGCTCAGTTGGTCAGAGTGTTGTCCTGATAAGTCAAGGTTGTGGATTTGATCCCTGGTTAGGAACATACAAGAATCAACCAATGAATGCATAAATAAATGGAAAAACAAATTGATGTTTCTCTCTCCCTTCCTCTTTCTAAAAAAAGAGTCAATGAATAAAAATTTTAATGATTGCAATCTGTTAGCAAGTGTTCTAGTACAATGGTGTTTTCTTAACTTCCAAACTTCACAGTACATGTGGGAATCTAAAGTTTCTGGATAAGAAGGTTAAAAATAAAATAAATATATATAGGAGAGTATTTTCAATTAGATTTGAAAAAGCAACTTGTCTCTTTGAAGCTGTTACTTCTGAAAGTGGAGAATGGGAAGAACTTTGCCAATCTCCAGCAATGGTGAATTGCTGGAATCTTATGTTTAAATTTTCAAAAATGTGTAACTAACCAAATTATCTTTTAGCTATATACTCCTGAGAGATGAGAATGGGGTCTAAGATTCATAGCATCAATCAATCTCTTCACTGGACTTGGTTTCTCATCTTTAGTATAAAACATATTTACCACAGGCCAACATTAGAAGAGAACAATTTCTGGAATTTTGTTAAGTGTGTGCTGTATTAGAGGAGATAATGCCATTTGTTCTAGCAAAGATCAGTTGCTGGTTTTAGACTTGATCTAACCAAACCAACAAAGCAAATCCTTAATTACAACGTAGATAATCCCACAGAGTCCCTGTCTGCCACGAAAAACTAACGTGAAGGAGCCAAGTGGATGTGTCGAGATATGATATGCCCTCAATCAATTTTTCTATTGTGTGTGTGTACATAAAACCTATCCTTGAAAGAGCAGTTTGTTCACCTGTATAATGGGAATATTGATGCCTACATTTCAGAGTTGATCAGAAGGTTAAAGGTAAGACCTAGCATAGTTACCAGCACTTGTTTACAAGGTCTGTTATATTCCAAATAGTACACCAGTACTGAAGATAAGTAAGAAACTAGAGGTCTGACTTCAAAGCTCTTACCTTCTAGTTGGGAAAGATTAAAAAAAACACATAAAAAATTAATGAAATTAATGAGCTCAGTTTTATGAGGAAGATAAAATAGGACAAGGTGGTGTAATGTGGTAATAAACTATCACTAACTGTTGAGCTTTAGCTGAGATGGTCAGAGAAGGAACCATGAAGATATGACATGAGTTGGGGCTAGCCAGAATGATAAGTAGACATCCTACTCGTGGAGCTTGGGGGACAGAGGCGTGTAACATTCCAAACAGAAAGAACAGGAAGTATACACTGAACTGGAAGTACGCTGGAAAAAGAGAAAGAAAGCAGGTGTGGCTAAATAACAGTGAACCAGGAGAAGGGTGGAGGCAGATCAGAGTTTGGAGGGTGAAGGAAGAAAGAGCACCAGATCACGTAGGCTTTATGATTCTATTCTACAGGCCACAGGCAGCCCTGGAGGAGTTTTCAGGAGGGACATAACACTTTCATTTATGTGTTCATAGTGCTGTCATACAGAGGGTGATGAGTAAAGGGACAGAAAGTGAAGCAGCATGTTGAGTTAGGAAGCCAGTTTGATGGGTTGGGCTACAGCTTCAGCAATGAAGATACTGAGAAGTAGACTAGGGATGTCTTTGGGGCATAAAACCAAAAGTCCTTGCTAATGGGTCGGATAAAATAGTTAGGAAAGCAAGAAACCAGAAATGATGCCTAGGTTTGGGGCTCAAACAACTGGGCAGATCGGGAAGGCTTGAGTTAGGGAGCAAATCCTTGGGCAACATTTTGATAAAGAGATTATCAAATGCTTAGTTGACTGTAATGCATTTAGAGTGTGCAGAGAGGTCACGTGGGACAGGAAATGATATATGAAGATTGTGGCCTAAATGCCGTCTGCCAGAAACTGTAGACAGGGAAGAACAGAGAACCGAGGGTGAAGCCTTGAATGTTCCAACATGTGGAGGAGAGTCACAAAGCAGACTGTAACCAGGAAAGTTTGGGCACACGCTAAACTTAGATGAGAGCTACCCATCTTCTATGCAGAGCATCACTCTGCTGTCACCACGGTGGTACAGGCCGGGTATATACTGCCTCCAACTTTCTAATGGGCTCTACAAATAGATTCAATGCCTAAGGTGAGAAAGCATTTCCTCAAGAGACTCCAACTTAGCTTGGTCAGAATGTCATTTGCTTATTTTCGTTAGTCATTATTTATTTTAGTAAGTCCGTCTAGCAGTACCTTTAGAAAGACACTAGCGTTTGTTAACTCATATTTCCTTTTAGAAAAAAACGAAACCACTAAATAACTGTTAGAGTTTGTTATTATATACTTTTTTAAAAAAGATTTTATTTATTTATTTTTTAGAGAGGGAAGGGAGGGAGAAAGAGAGAGAGAGAGAGAAACAGCAATGTGCGGTTGCTGGGGGACATGGCCTGCAACCTAGTCATGTGCCCTGACTGGGAATCGAACCTGCAATGCCTGGTTCGCAGCCCGCGCTCAATCCACTGAGCTACACCAGCCAGGGCTTGTTATTATATACTTTTAGATAAATGCATTTGCATAATTCTGTCCTCTTTCTTCTGATACGAATTCAGCTACTACAAGGACCTGAGAAATTGCTTAAGGATATGTTTCTGGGAGAAAACCCAAGTCTAAATGATCTAATAAGGTTCTCCCTGAAGAAGTTTCTTGAGTTATTTTAAGTTACCACAGGTGTAGCAACCTTATTCTACACCTCCCCCTAAATCCAGGGTTAACTCAGTGTTGACTCACTTCCAATCATCTCTCCTGGAGTCGACGGCCAGTTGCTGGCGCTACTATGATTTAAACCTCTAGCTGCTCTCAGACTGGCCACTGAACTTTTGCTTAGCAATATATATGCTGTTCCTCTTTTTAAAAATCCCCCCACATTCTGTGTATGTGGGGGTGGGGGAGTACATATACAGGTAAGGGTGCATGTGAGGATCTGGTTTGTGTAGAGAAAACATTTCTTTTGAGTCAAAAGACCATTTGAAGCTAAGTTTCCACAGAGAAACCCTGGGTTACATTCCTGATAAAAGTCCAGATGCCTGTTTTTGAGAAAACAGAACGCTTCTAAGCACGATAGTTAATATACTACGAATAATATGATTTTATAAGGCATAATAAGGGTCTGGAATGTGCCTAAATCAACTGAGTAAAACATTACAATAATCAATCTCATAAAATGCTGAGTTGATATGGAAGGGGAGTGAAACTGAAATGAAAGACTCCTAGCACTCAGGTGGGAGAGCCCAAGCCAGAGGCTGAAGAGGAAGCAGCGACACTAAGCCCAGGAAAGTGCAGTGTGTATGTGTGTGTGTGTGTGAGTGAGTGTATGTGCGCGCGCACACGAGAGACAGAGAGAGAGGGGGAGAGAGAGAGGTGGTGGTGTAGGTGGTGGAAGAGGAGACAGTAAAGAGAAAGGGTATGGGTATGGGGAAGACAGCAAGATCTTGAGTATCAATAAAAAATAAATGGTCTGACCCTGGCCAGCGTGGCTCAGTTGGAGAGTGGCATCCCATCCATGACCGAAAGGCTGAGGGCTCGGATTCGATCAGGGCACATACCTAGATTGTGGGTGTGATCCCTGGTTCGGGTACATATGGGAGGGAACCAATCGATGCTTCTCTCTCACATCGATGTTTCCCTCCCTTTCTCTTTCTCTAAAAACAATGAAAAAAATGTCCTCGCTCCTTGGGTGGGGATTAAAAGAAAGCTAAAAAAAGAAAAAACAACTCTGGGAAACCACCCGAGCCCACTCAAAGCCTTAAAAGATCCCACTGTAGGACTGAACTATTGGAAGTCACGTTGCTGTGAGTCGAGACCCATCTTAGAGTAAATGACTAGCCTGTGAGGCATTTTGCACTGGAATTACTGTTGTTACAACGTTGCACTTTGCTTACTAAAATTAATTTCATTAAACAGTCTTCTCAGGCATTGATCACACATGTAGTTTTTTTTCAAATTATTTCATGTTACTACAAAAAGCAGTTCGCATTAAATTTCAGGAGAGATGTGTGCACATGTGTTTTAAAAAACATGGTCTCGTCAATTACTCCAGTCATGATATTAGACTGAAAAGAATTTCCTTCCAGGATCCTTATCATCATTGTGGAGTACTTGTTCTTTGAATTTCTTGCCTTGTTTTTAAGATCACCTTATTATGCAACATCTGCTCTGAATTTCAAATGTGATAAACAGAGTATGAGTGTTGGTGGCAGATGGCTAATGACCAGCAGCGACAGGGTATTCAAGCCTGCCTTGTTTTCTGAGGAGTGATATTTTCATGTTAATTTGCTCTGTGTCCTGCAAAGATGAGACAAATCACCTGCTCATAATTCAGGCAAAGTGGAGACCACCAGGAGCAGAGAGGGGCCATGGCTTGATTCCTTTAGGGCGAGAGGAGAGACGGCTCTGGGAGACTTTCCTCATCTGCAGTACAGGGGACCACTCAGTCACTTTGCATTATGTCAGCTCAACAGAGATGAATCAGCCCCAGGCATCCCATGATGACATCAGAGCCACTGTTTACTGCAAGCAGATATTATTCATGAAAACAGATATTTCCCAGAGGCAGAGAACAGGTGCTATTAAGAGTGTGTGTCAGCCTCTGAAGTCTGGGTTTTGTAAAATAAACCTAATAGTACGTTTTATCTCCTAATGAAACTATTAACAACCAACAGAAATCTCTAAGAAACAGTCAACAGAAGATAAAATGAAATGTAATTCACAGAGAAAATGACCACCAGACACACAAACCTTCAGCCTTTTAGCCTTCTCAAGCCCTATGTCAAAGACGCATAAATAAAACATAATTTCTGTTCTACGACTAAGCCATCCAAAGAGGCAACATGGTCTTGAGCTCAAAGAATACTGCCCTATTTTGAACAGGTAGCTGATCTTTTGTGTGACTATTCAGAGTCTTCAACTCAGACAATAAAAGACACATTTTTCATTTTCACCAGTAACTTTACTGATTTGGATATTTTGAGTATGTCAGCTATCTCACATATGGTATTATGTTGACTGTCCTCAATCAATGTCTCATTTTGATCATTATCAACTTCAACTGGTCTACCCGACTGTGGAGTACTGGCCAAGGAGAAATCTCCAGCAGAAAACTTCCCAAACCACTTTTGACATGTTCGGTTAGTCACAGCACCTTCTCCATACACTGCACAAATCCTTTTTTTTTTGCATTTCAGTTGCGTTTTTATCTCTCTTGAAATAATAAAGGACAATATACCAAAATGTTGCTTATTTTCTTCCATCTTCAACATTAAAATGACTACACAAAAATTCACCAGTTTCGATAATTGGATGCACCCTGATATGACAGCTGTCACAACACAATCTAACAAAACTGTTACGAATAAAGTTAAAGACAACTATGCACAACTAGAGCCATCGTATGGAAAACAATACATGCACTTTTTGGCCAACCCAATACTTAGCAGATGTTTATCCTGCAGCCCAATTGTTAAAAAAAGCCAATTACAGAAACGAAAGATGTAAGTCAACTTAAAACTATTTGTTTGATGGTATTATAGTGCATTTAAATGATTATTCATATTGTGAATAATAACCTTAAAGGATCACAAATGCTCCAGTTACAAAAAAACCCCTATATTTAATAAGGAAGAAAAGTATATTAGCAAAGTTTAGAAAATGTTTAAAAAAATGAAGGATGAAAACAAAATGGATATTGTGATTAGCTTTAGATTAGCAAGAAATGTTCAATTAGCCATTGAGATACAAATTAATTGCCTGAAACATTCCAGTTGACCACAGCTATATCGATGAAACATCGATATGCTATTGACCCCAAACCTTAAATGACCACACCTGTCTCCCAACCTCCACCCCAGCCAGCTAAAATGGTCCCTGGAGGGACAGTGGGGGTGCTGATCTGATGGCAGAAGAAATTTAACAGCCTCTGCGGAAAATCTCCTATTCAGCACAGAATGAAGTGACATTCCTTTCCCTGAAGATAGATAAAAAACTCAAACATATTTTTAACAAGTCACCTTGTCAAAAGTTTCTGGTGACAAGCACCGTCTGCCCCCTGCCCTCGCCCTCCATCCGCCAACCAACCCTTGATTGGCCACTCTGCCTGCCACTCCTCTCCTCTCCTTTACCTCACTTTGACGGGCACCTTTCGGCCTGTTCCTCTTTTTATCCTGCTTACCTCTCCTTCCCTCGAGAACTGCCCCCTCCACCGCCCCGCTACCTCACTGCATTTCTGTTCCTGCTAGATGAGGCCTTAGTTTAGCTCCACTCTGGCTTATCAATTATTTTAATCACTGATACTTTTGCTAACAATTCCAAAATTTCGCAGCCTCTAACATCCTAGGATAATTTAATGTGAAGCTCAAAAGATCTAAGTAGGTGCAATGTGTGGTATAAACATATGGCTGCCCTCTCTTGTTGCTTAAAAAAAAAACGACCTCCCCAAAATAAAAATTTTGAATTCAGAAATATATCAGAAGGAGCCGATGATTATCTTCTCAGCCTACGCTTAAGCTGTTGGTTGTCAATGTATCTTATTTATTGTGTATCCAGGTATATTAATCAGAGATTTTCAATTGGAGTGCCGCAAGAATTTTTAAAACATGCAAAACCTGACTGTTTAGTCAGGGGCACTGTCCCCTTTTCCCTCAGATTGTCAAATAAAAAAATGACAACAGCCAACATAACAATGGCCATCTGGTATAAATGAATCAAAATTATACCTATTTTTTGTTAGATCAGTAAAAAATACACTTTTTGGCGTGTTGAAAAACTTTAGTAATTAGTTTATGTGTGCCACGAGATAAAAAAGGCTGAAAATAACTGGTTTAAGTCACTGTGTAGGGACCATCAGAAGAATACTAGATGAAGGAAAATGAAAGAAAGATATGGACATAAATAATCACAAGTAGAGGAAGAAAAATTGATAAAGAGGGAGAGAGATGTAGATCAGGGCTGTAAAACAAATGAGATTACAGCCAGCTACACAAGTTGGTCAATGACATCTGGGGTGGGCCTTGAAGGTGTTAAGCAGTGATTATTGGCAGGTGGGGAGGGGGAGCAAAGAAATGGCAATGAGAGGAGGGCCACAGAGGCAGGAAATTATGAGCCCCACTACGAGAATGGGTATTAGTCCAAGGTAGCCAGAAACTGAGTACGTGAAGATGGGCTACATTCTGCTCTGCATGCGGAACACAGGGTTTTGGACAAACTCAAAAAGGAGAGAATAAAGCCACCAGAATAAAATCTGAGAGGAAAGATGGGTGCCAAGATAGAAGAGGACTAAGAATAGGCAGTTAAGAATACCTACATTTAAAGAGATGTAATGTCCTTGAAATTGCTCCGAAAGAAATGAGACCATTACTGTGGACCATATTCTTTCACAAAAAGCAGATGGGAGAAAATAAGTTCTGTATTAGTCTAAAACCAAAGGAATAAATCAAGCTTTATATGTCAGTATCTGGGAATACCACCAGCTATCAATGAAAGACATTCCTTACTCTGTTTAGAAGATAAACTATATTCATCTATTTATTCTTATAAAAATGATTCATTTCTAAACAATGAATGATAAGGTAAAGAGTCTGTTTAATTAAGTCACTTAATTCACAAAAACACAAGGGTTTTCCTGAAGACCCGCATATGACGAGCATAGATCTAAAAAATCTACTGGGACGTTCAGTTAAGCCAAACAAAGACAGACCAACAACACTTTTTAAGTAGCTTTTCCCATTGGAAAGTGTTTCTAGTCAGTTCACTGCATTTAGCTAGCTGACCTCTAAAAAGTCTGAAGTCATCTTTGAGGCCCTGGAGTGTGGGATGGTAGCTGGCACTTGGCTTTCTATAAATGCTTTATTAATGAGAAAAAATGAAGAAAGAAAGGCCTGACACCAGTAGTTCAGATTCGCACAGCATGAGTACGTCCTGGGACCAGGACATGAGCGTACTATTCAATGCGCTCCAAACAATGTTTCAACATACACCTGAGTCCATGAACCCTCAGAAAAAGACTGAGCTGTATTTACACTCTAGTTTCCAAGGTTAGAGTCAGATAAGTTACAAGTGGATATTTTTCAGCAAAAGTATTAGAACTACAGGATTTTCCACCGAGCCCTAAAATGAATGAACTAGAATATATTCCATCTGTAAGTACCCCACTTAGCTATATTGGATATACTTATCTATATATTGAGTTTCAAAGGCTCTAACTGTGGCAATTTTCATAAGGAAGGAACGCCATCGCTTAACAGACCACGACAGTGTACTCTATGACCAAGCAGAAAGGTGATTCTCAGTACCTTTATGGTTTCCGTGGGCACTCCAGGCTCTGGAACTTTATCCAAATAAGTGGTCAAGTCTTGATCAACATGTTCAAACACTAATGTTAGTTTGGTTTCTCTGTCTGTTCGTGACACTGTGCACACATCAAATAACCTAAAAGAAAAAAGAAAGAGATATTGAGTAGATGGAAATAAGCAAAACAGTAACCCCTGCGTCTTACACATGTCCCTCCATTTGATTGAACAGGAATAAAAGAAGGTCAGTGCTGACCATTTCCTGTGATAAAATGTAAGCACACCAGGACCTGATGCTTGAATGTCAACAGAAAGTTCAGGAGAGGAGCACTAGGTGCCAAGACGCATGGTAGCAAAGAGAAAGCAATAGGACCTGAGCATGAGAATACCTGCTTGGAGTGTTTCCTAAGTTCCCTTAGGCAGGACTTGCTGATGGAGATAATTTCAAAAACTGCAGCCTTGGAAAAACATTTTTCTTCTTAGCTCACAGTTTGAGAATTATTAAAAAGACAGGTTGAGTATTCTTTGGAGATGCTGGACTCTGCAATGAATTTTTTCCTGGAATTTAAGGTGTTAGCAATCGTGCCTGTGAAAATAAGTATGGCGGAATATGGAGAAATTTGGTTTAATTCTAAGAGACCCTTCTCATCCTAGTGAATCAAATAATTTCCTAGAAAGGGTACAAATTTTTCATTTCAAAATTCCAAATGTCATGCTAATCAAAACTGTGAATTTCAAACTTTTTTTTGCCCAGGGATGGGGGAAGAAACTGCATCAGTAAACTAATACCACCCTTAAACGATAAAGCAGATTACTTGATTATAAGAAACTTTATAATCAAGTTTGGATGGGTGAATTCAATTTCTTTCATAAAACCCTACAACCAATTCAAATTTAAGTTTCAAAAACAAAGTTTTCAGTAGCAAAACAATTTTCAAGTCAAAGGGCAACTTTTCTTTTAATTTCAACCATACATAGCACAATATCTGGTGTATAAGATGTTCACCAAGTGTTTGAAGAACTAAACCATCCACAAACAAGCTGTAAGTAAGTTTCTTGGTAAGAATAATAAAAACACTAAAAAAAGGCCAAGAAACATTCTATTTCTGTCATTTTCTCTCATTTTTAAAGGTTAATAAAGCTCTCCAAATAGACCGACTATAAATATGTACATCACCTGGTTACTAATACGCAGGGGTGACCCTGGGCTACCCACTTTGTACATCGCCACTGTTGAACCGCTCACTCCAAGTCGGTTCACTACACCACCCTGCTGACTTTCTAGGCTGCCCAGGTCCTGCAACAGTTGGTGCTTCTCTGTGAATCTGAACTACACTTTAAAAGAAAACTAAAGAGCCACTGTAAGTTAAATCTAGTGGGGTGAATAGCACCACCACTCACGCACACTTCAAAGCGGATTTTTAATGATGGGCAGTTTGGGGTGAGTCCTACAATTCCATTAAAATCAATTAAGATCACCTCAATTTCTTCCTTACATATATCTACTTCCAAATATTCTGGATGCTAAAGTTTTAATAATTTACTTTTAAAGTTAGTTTTTTCCTAAATTCTAAAGTCTTCCAGTGTCACTAATGTGACTTCTTCTGGAATATTATTCTGATAAAATAAAAACTCCTAGTTAGTAAATTTATTAAAGATTGTACCACAAGTCATCTGAGTGCCACACTATGAAAAATAATGCCATTATGCATGAATCTAACACCTTGGATATTTATCAAGACAACCCTTTAAATGAGGCAATTTGAGGTAACTACCATTCACTCATAGGCTCCTGTGAACCATCTTCTTCCCATTAAAACCACACAGCCTGACAGCTTCACTTTTTGCTTCCTTTAGAAGCAAGAGGAGTTCCACAATCACCAAGCTTCTTCCTATCTGTTGCTTCTACTTTTGTAATAAAACAAAACAGCGACGAACCAGGAAAACTCAAGAACATGCACGGGAACTACACCCCTGCAGCTGTGCTTCTTAAACGTTACTTTAAACATGTTTTCCATTATAATTAATTATATACATTAAAATTCATTTATTCATTACAATTAATTTCCTAAATGCAAACACAGTGCTTAACATTGCCTGAGGTCAGCAATGATTTCAGTCACTCCAGTTCTTATAGCACTTGAGAGTCTTTAATATATAAGACATTTTACTAATCTCCAAAAGGGACATAACTGGAGCACGAAGTGATCACAGAACACGGCTGAACCAAAGTCACTTAAGTCACCAGCTCTCAAACCGTCGCTGTTACCTAACAGCCATGGCAGTACGCCGTGTTGCTTCATCTCATAAAACCGTTTTCAGGTGCTCTTTGTATGGCACAATTTGAGAATAACAGCTAACCCACCCAAGTTATTTTCCTCAGAGTTGTATCACTTTTTTCAAAATATTAAGACTCACTCTTTTGAGAAAAGGCCCTAATTTTGTTTTATTCATTTTTATTTTTTTTAGGTTTTATTTTTCCATTACAGTTTATAATCAATATTACTCTGTATTAATGTCGGGTGTATAGTATAGTGGTTAGATAGTCATATACTTTACAAAATGCTTCCCCTGACATTTCAAGTACCCACTTGGCACTATATAATATAACAATATTATTGACTCTTTTCCCTGTGCTGTACTTTACATCCCTGTGACTATTGTGTAATTACCGATTTGAACAGACCTAATTTTAATTGGCAAAAAATTTTTTTAAGAATTTATTTATTTATTTTTAGACAGAGAGGAAGAGAGAGAGGATGTGAAGGAGAGAAGCATCGATGTGAGAGTTTAGAAACATCAACAGGTTGCTCCTCCCAAGCACCTCAACCTGCAAGCGCCTGGCCTGCAACCCAGGCACATAAGCTGAGTTGGAATTGAACTGGCGACCTTTTGCTTTGCAGGATGATACCTAACCAACTGAGCCATACCAACCAGGGCTAATTTGCAAGTTTTTAAATGTGGAATTTTTAAAGAGTTATGTCACTGCACAGAGTAGAAACTTCTTATATAAATTTTAATGTATATGATTATATACACATATTCTAGGCTACAAAAAGCAGTCTGACCCAGAAATGGCTCATGCTGGTTCAAGGAAATAATCCTTTTCTTTAAGATGCTCTTATTAATTTCATTTGGGAAATGGAGTGTATTACGCTCTCTCCCCAAATTCACAAGCGACATCAAGGGGAGTAGAAGTCCTAGGAGGACCTGCAGGGTACCCCGTTTGGTTCCAGTGCTGGGTGTCCACCTCCTCTATCCCAATGCCCTATGGAACACATTCTGGGAAGTACTGCTCTACACTGAAATAAGAAATTTAGTTTGACCTAACTGTGTAGCAAACATTATCAGGGTAAAAATTAAGTTATATTAGACATAATGGGTAGGAAATGCATTTTGAATCAATGGTATGAATACTAGTCTTAAGAATTTTAGAACATGGTGTATAGGATGCCGTTTCCCTACTATGACTCCCTCTGGAATGACCCCAGATCAAGTAATAGTCACCCTGACAGGCAATGAAGAGAAGACAGGTGCAAATCTCACATGAAGTAACTGAGCTAAACAAGAACTAAAGCCCCCCATATTTGTCAGGAGGTTAACAGTCTGTAATATATTTATATAAATCAATGAGGAATGTGGTCAGGCTGCCTAGAACCCCTACTTGAAAACGCAAGAGCCAGGCAGGTCCGAACATCTGAACATAAACACTGGAAAACAACTTCAACTGTATGATCCCTGTGTTGACCAACATCTCCAGACTTTAACTTTTTTTCACTATTCAGTAAACTAACAAAAATACCATTTCAGTGACTGCATGAGTGCAGTGCCGTAAGAGAAATGTAATCACTCTGTGTTGAAGATGGGCAATTATCTCAGATTACTTTTAGAGGAAATGAAAACTACCATTTGCTACTTATCTATTAGAGCTTAGCTTAATGTGACCCAAGTGAATGGTCAAAATGTGGAAGTGAAAAGGGGTTCTCAGCACTTACTGAGTCTACAGGAATCCAGTTTGGTTGTGAAAACACAATGTAAAAGAGGCAGATAGATTATCACTTCACTAAGTCAGCCAAGCCCCTCACTCTCCCAGAAAGTAATTCTCTCCCTGTCTCTATTGTCCTGACCCCCAGCTGCAGGGCAGAGAGCAAGCACTGTGGTTCAGCACAGCACACAGCTTTCCAGCTGTCCCAGTGATGTAATTATCTCACAACAAAACATCTCCGTGAATTAACTCTGCATCCTACCCATTGTAATTCTTAATGACTACTTCCTGTCCATGTTCTCTATTTAACTTGCTATTCTGGATCTATTGCATAGGCAAGTTATCTTCATCTAACGGACGGGATTACATGCAATAGGTTTGGGATTTCCAAAGATCGTAATTTACAAAGGTCCCCCAAACAACATGCTTTGAAAACACAAGCCCTGCCTTTCTATTGTGGTTATAATAAAAGGGAAATCTGCATTATTTGCTGTGATTAAACTCTGACCTGTCACAGGAAGTTCTGTGAGGATTTTTTTCCTGTCACTTTTTTCCCCATACTCCTAAATGTCTGGGCGTCAAATACTAAGATGTCTGACACAGCTGACTAAGGACACTAAACACAATTTGTTTGAACTATAGCCTGTCTTTGGAAGTAAGAAGAATGTTTTTAAATCTCTAATCTCTTCCATTATAATCCACAAAGCACATTCTGTGGCTACGGCTTTCATGCACCAAATTTATGTTCACACATTCCACTACCCTGCATTTCTAGACACAGGCCCGGGTGTTCTCATTTTGCTTATTAAAGAGTGACTGGGGCTGCATTCATTTTCAACGGACACTTCCTGGTTTAACTGCAGAAGTATCTGCCACCAACAATCATGAACGTGCTGCCAGAAGGAAACCGCCATTTCAGCGGCATCCATAAAACATTACCAGTGCTTATACCACACGCACGTACTGGGTTTGGTTTTAGAGATTCCGACAGATCTAAAGACAGGGATTGTCTCTGAGAGCTTCACTATCTAGTTGTGGGAGACAAGACGTACATGTAAAACTGTAAGTAATGATATATGGGTATGTATTAATTCCAAATAAATTCTATAAACAGTATATGGAACTTTATACACCACATCAGAGTAAATTCATTCAGCATCCTATTATATATGGTTGGCCAAAAAGTCCATCTGTTTTTTTTTCCATAAAATAAAAGACATTTTTCATTTTCATCAGTAACTTGATTTGGATATTTTGAGTATGTTGGCTATCTCCTGCGTGGTGTAACATTGATTATTCTCAATTAATGTCTTAATTTGATCGCTACCAACCTCAACTGGCCTACCTGACCATGGAGCATCATCCAGCAAGAAATCTGTAGCACAAAACTTCATAAACCACTTTGAATATGTTTGATCAGATACAGTACCTTCTCTATATATTGCACAAATCTTTTTCTTTTTGCATTTCAGTTGCATTTTTACCTTTCTTGAAATAACAAAGTGTAAAATGCCAAAAATGTTGTGTATTTTCTTCCATCTTCAGCATTAAAATGGCTATACAAAAATTCACCAAATTCGGTAAGTTTTTTAAATGCACGCTGATATGACAGTTGTCACAATACAATCTAACAAAATTGCTTCAAATGAAGTTAAAGACAAGTAAGTGCCACTAGAGCTATCTTACAGAAAAAAAAAAACAAACTTCTCTACCAACCTGGAAGTATATATATGTAGTGTTTGCCTTTCTACACTCATTATCTCTTCTGGAAACCACATTCTCATTTTTTGTTGAGGAACTATTCTACCCTACACTCAGGCAATATGGCACTGGGGACATGGGTGCAGGATGGGAAGTAACCTACTCTGGACCAAGAGAGTGACAATGATTGACTCAGGGATGGACAGGACTATGAGAATCAGTCCCAGGAATTCTACTAAAACCACTGGGAGAATAGAGTGTTCTTTATTTTGGAATTATCAGACTTGCAACATATAAGCCTGCAGCTATTGATGGCTGTCTTTGCCACTCCAGTGAGCCTACCACTGTGAAAGCAGCCAACACAGAAAAGAACCAGAGCCAGAGCAGGGATAGGTAAGAGATTTGGATGACAGTGCTTCAGCACGTGGACCCCCATATGCCTGACCTACCCCTGGATTTATTAGTAATGTGAGTTAGTAATGTCACTTTTGTGCTTAACCAGCCTGAATTGGGTTTCCATTCCTTACAATGAAATAGTCCTAAGTCATCTGTCAATACCTCGAAATGATTAAATGACTCTGAAACATCAACGTCTGACTTCAAATACATTTTGCATGTGAGACAAGATGAATTAAGCTCTAGTGCACAGCAGCGGCAGTTTCCTCCAGGTAGCGGTACCAGTGCTCTGACCTGCTGGAAGACGATCCACTTCCACAGCAGCAGAGCAGACTGGGCTTTCCCAAGGAGCCGTGAGGCTTCTTTCCGGGACTCCTATTTGAGGTTCCTGGTCTTACCACAGAGACATTTTATGGAGGAAAAATAGGGAAAGAAAGAAGACAGACAGAAACACTCATCACAAACACGAATATGAAACCTAGAACAGGAAAGGACTCAATGGGAAGAGGAAGTGAGGAGACAAGGAGAAGTACTTTCAAATACTACAAAGACAAAATTTAATTAAAGGCTGAGTCCAGTGCTCAAACATATATGTTCTTTTTTTCTCCCCAATTTTATTTTAATGACTGTTTAAGTACAGTTCTCTCCCCTTTACTCCCAGTCAAGCCCACCCACCCCCCTCCCAACTTCCCTCCCATTACCACCCTCCCCCTAGTTTTTATCCATGTGTCTTTTAACTTTGTTCCTGTAAACCCTTCCCCTTATCCCCTGAAATTCCCTCTTCTCTCTCCTCTGGTCACTTTCTGCCTGTCCTCTAATGCAGTGTCTTTGATTATATTTTGCTTGTTTCTTTGTTTTGTTGTTTAGGTTCCTGTTAAAGGTGAAATCATATGGTATTTATCTTTCACTGCCTGGCTTATTTCGCTTAGCATAATGCTTTCCAGTTGCATCCATGCTGTTGCAAAGGGTAGGAGGTCCTTCTTTCTTTCTGC
>PVIA01012969.1:0-34763 GCA_004024845.1 Tonatia bakeri
CCTTCCCTTCCCTTCCCTTCCCTTCCCTTCCCTTCCTTCCCAATGTACTTGGAGATGAGGTTCTCCTTTCTTCTTGGGTGTCATTTATGGGAAAGAAATGTGGAGCAAAATTCTTTTGTCATCAATGCTAATACTAATGTTCTCACTCTTCCATAGTCAAAATTCAGATCTATTTCAGACATTTGCTCCTAATGAACATCTGTTGCCTTTTCCTATCCAGGGTCCATTCCCATTTTTCTAATAGTGCTCCACACTTTCCTTGAAAAACTATCCACTTCTTTGTCATGCGTGGTCTAAGTAGAATTGTTAATCAAATGGATGCCTAACCTAAGTTTTGCTGACCTGACTGCTTTTCATGGAAATTTGAATACCGAAGCTGTAATTTATCCCACAAGTAGCATTTTAAAGAGAGTGGCTATTGGGCCATGCTCCCTAGAACTCTAAAACTTCACTGCTTGCAGCCTGTTCTTTCAAAGCCCAGGAACTTGTCTTCAATTCTGTGACTTTTTAAAATCTAACATTCCTTTTTTGTTGAAGTCAGAATTGGTTTAAATAGCCTATAGCCCAATCTAAATGATAGATTATCCACATACGATAGCCAGCTACTTACTAAAAGAAAACAAATCAAGGGTATTGAATACTTATTTCATGTGCAGCAGGACAGTGCTTTGGGTGGCATCCAGCTCAGGTAATTGGCATACACTAAAGTCAAATGTGCTATGCTCCTCATTATTGGAGAAAAATCAATTGAGTACTTCAATTTTGGTGTAGTTTTGGTTTTCCTTTTCTCTTAAAAAAAAACACTAAAGAAGTCATGAATTTTTTAAGCCCACATTGCAATGCACCAATATTACATTCATATTTTCATTTCTGTGTCTTCTGAGAAATTAGATGCAATAGATAGCAACTGCACAAATCTGAAATAGAATGCACCCTCTTAAAGCCAAAGACGATTTATTGGCCAGAATCCATAAACTGTCTCAGTTCTTTTTAACAGTGTAGGTCGACGTGATGAATACTTCTTTTGATTCAATACCCATTGGGCTACAGGGTTAATCAAGACCATTTCTTGGGCACTCTGAGAGAGGGTAATTCACTTTTTACTCAATGCAACAGGGTTTTGTTATTTACAGGTCACACACACATCCTTGAAGATGGATGGTTATCTTTAGCACCCAGGTAAGAGCAAGGTAGAACTCTTTGTTTTTCCATTTCTTAGGTTCATTCATAAGATCCATTCTGACTCCTTGTTATGGACTGAATCCTGTTTCCCAATAAATCATATGTTGAAGCCCTCACCTCCAGTGTGACTATATTTGGAGATAGATTTTTAAGGAGGTAATTTAAGGTTAAATGAAGTCATAAGGATGAGACTTACTAGGAAAGTTCATCTTTGTTCTAGTGTTATGGGCTGTGTCCCCACCCCCTGATTGATATATTGAAATCTAATCCCCAGTAACTCATTATTTGACTATATTTGGAGATAGATATTTAAAGGGGTAATCAAGTGAAAGTGAGATCCTGAGGGGCAGCCCTAATCCAATAGGACTACTGTCCTTATGAGACGAAGAAGAGACATGGAGCTCTCCCCTCTGTGTGGACAGAGGAAAGGCCATGTGCAGACAGCAAGAAGACTGCCGTCTGCAAGCCAAGAGGGGAGTCCACACCAGACCTCTCTGATGGCACTTGGATCTTGGACTTCTGGATTCCATAACTATGAGAAAACATAGTTATTTCTCATAACTCTGAGAAAATAAATTTCTGTTGTTTAACCCACCAGGTCTGTAGTATTTTGTTATGGAAACCCAGCAGACTATTTTTCAACAATATACCATTATGTCCATATAAAAGGCTCCCAATAGCCCATGATTCTTAGGTAAGGTCAATTTAGTATTTTTATTAATAACTCCAACTTGACTGAATCTCAACACCCTCCCTTTCTTTACACCACCAGCTGCCTCCCGCTGTTTCTATGCTCTGTTGCTGCCCAATTGTCCCAGGTGGTGCTTCTGGCACTGCCCAGCGTGTTTCCACTGCTGTGTTCAGGCCACCTGAGTCGTGGTGCTTACTAGCTTTTAACCTCCAAAAGCTCAG
The DNA here is from genome assembly GCA_004024845.1 of Tonatia bakeri. Lineage (NCBI taxonomy): Eukaryota > Metazoa > Chordata > Mammalia > Chiroptera > Phyllostomidae > Tonatia > Tonatia bakeri. The sequence goes on from PVIA01012969.1 coordinate 2,095, forward strand.
GAATTCTATTCCCGTGCTTGACCCTGAATTCCCTGATATTTTTGCATACTTCTGGATCTAGTGGCTTCTTATTTGGTCAGCATATCTTCCTCAAATCATTTTCTTATTCCATAATATCACATACAGTTTTTTTTTCTTTTTCTTCACTTTATTTTACTTTTCCTTTTGTTCTTTTTCTTCTCTTTATTTTTCCCTCCCTCCCTCCCACCCTCCTTCCCTTCCTTCTTTTCCTCCCTCTCTCCCTTCCTTCCTTCCTTCCTTCCTTCCTTCCTTCCTTCCTTCCTTCCGCCCCGCTTTCTCCTTTCTCTTTTTTGCCCAGCACATACACAAGATCTCTGAAGGTTACCTCAGCATGGATTCCAGTTCAGTTTCACATTGTACTTGGCTACATTGTGCCCTTTCTTTGAACCTTTTTTGTATCTGGTTCACTATGTAGAACTTCTTTCTCATTATGATTTTTCTCCTAAGGGATTCCACTCTTTCTTCTGCAATCTTGCCCCTATTGCCCTCAATTACACTCCATCAATATACATCTGAATCCAGACTGGAAACAGAGTTCAAAATCTTTTCCTTGAGTCTGCTGAGACCCATGCAAATCATAGCCAGATAGGTGGTGAAGGGTTGCCTAACTTTACAAGCTATCATATCCAAATCTTATCCAGCCAAGTGGTTTGCCAAATTCCTGTGGGAGTTTTATCACTTGAAGTTTTAATGTTTCATAGCTCATAGGACAGAATCTGACATAGAGATGAGTAATATATTCACATGAATGATGAAGACAGCAGTGTCACAGCCCAAAGAATCCTAGACAAGGTCTCCTCTTTCCTCTTGCTTTTTGTGTTCTCCTGCTTGGTATTCATCCTGCAATGTCCTTTCCTGACACCCAAACTTCTTTAGCACCATAGTACCACTGCAATTGCCTTCTGTTGTTGTACCTTCTGACCATTGCTTTTCCTCTGTTTGCCTTCAATATCAAGTATATATATTTAAATGATATCTTACCCTCCTCCCCTGTTCTGTCTCTATATTTTTCAGAACATTCTTGATTGCTGCTGGCCACAGTGACAGCCTCATGTCCTTGTATCCCTTGCTTTCCCTCATCTGACCAATTAACACTGCAGAGCAGAATCTTGGTCCCTCCTCGGTTTTCCCTGACACCAGATCTGGCCAAAGAAAGGCACCGCTTCTACTCCACCTTCTTACAGGGAACCATGTACTTTTCCAGAGGGAAAGATATGTTCATAGATGCATCCCTCACACAGGTGTTGCTGCTTTTTTAGGTTAAAACCTGAAGGGTATGATTACTTAACAACCATCATTCATTATCTGACATTTTTTTTGTCTTTTCAGAGAACAGACATAATCACTAAAAAGGGTTGACAGATAAATCAGGAGTTACTATAACATGACTCTCCCTGTGTTTGTTGGCCAAGTCTTTAGAATCAGATATAGAGGTTATCAACCAAGAAAGTGAATAGTCAGTCAACAACTTGCAAAGAAGTTTAAACAAGGGAAAAAGAAGAGCCATGGTGTTCCCTAAATAAACAGGGGACTCCCATTTGGTTAATGTGTTACAAATTCCTAAAGTGATGCAACATCTGTGTACAAAACAAATGTAAGTGCTTTCCTCTCCTTACCTCATTATGCCTGTTACTGCAGGAAGTGACACATCTTATTGTTAATTCGTTGATGTTAAATTAGTCCTTATATATCTTTCTTTGTAACTATAACAGAAATGACTATCACATGAAATTTTAGGTCATTGTTATTTGAACTGTCTGTTTAAACTCAGGAATATTTTGCCTTAAACTCTGGTCCTACTCGATGTTCTACTCTTGCCGGTCAGTTTTCTCCTAATTTAGTATTGCTTGGTCAGTATGCTTTGCCCATGCAGGAAACTTGTATAAATTAAATAAATTTATATCATCAAAGGAGTACTTTCCAAAGTCAATTGTAGGTTTTTCCATATTAGTATTTATATTCTTGAAATTTCACTCTTTAAGATATTGATTCATAAAAGAATCCCAGGAATTTCTAGGGAGAGATATGCCCGGGCAAGGTCTGTCTCCTCCTCATCACCCACTTACGCATGACTCTACGCAGTGCCCATGACAACTGCTTCTTAAAACCATCAGGGCTATTTTTACTTCAGGTCTTCAAGATAAGTTTATAGTTTGTGGACACGGGGAAAGTTAATTTACTATCTATCTGTTCCCCAATTTTAACATACCCCCCAAATATCTATGTTTCACTTTCAAGAGTCATGACTACAACTGATTAACTTTTGTGGGGAAAGTGGATTTTCATAGACAGTAATGGCACAAAAAATAATGAATGAATTACCTCAAGCAGTCCTCCTTAAGTCTGCTCAGGGTGACAACTGACTAATCTTCCCAGAGAGTTTAACCCCACCTGCACCTCTCAACCTAGAAGGTGGGCCAAACCAACAAGGGGGATGGAGGCACCATGTAAGAACTATAACATATGAGCATATTTCAAAATACCATTTTGCCTAATATGTCTGCAAAGGATGTTTTCTTTCTCAGAAACTGAACCAACTTAAAAAAAAAAACCCTAAAACACAAGTGGTTTTTCTCAATTTGAAAAGATGAACACATATTACTCTCATAATAATAAAACATACTTAGAAACAATAGCAATGACTTCTTGGAAAGGCTATACTTCAGTCTTCAATGCTCCCTCTAATTCCAATTCCCTTTCCTTATTATTTTGGAAAGTTGTTAGAAATAGTAGTAAATACAGGACTCCTAAAAATTAGTGTTTTATTAGTATTTTAAAAGAAATAAACAACACAGCAATAAAGGCTTAATATCCAAAATTTATAAAGAATTCATACAACTTTAAAAATGTTTTAAATATATTTTATTGATTATGCTATTACAGTTGTCCCATTTTCTCCCCTTCATTCCCCTCTACCCTGCACACCCCCTCCCACCCACAGTTCTGCCCTTTAGTTCATGTCCATGGGTCATACATATACGTTCTTTTGCTTCTACATTTCCCATACTATTCTTAACCTCCCCTCGTCTATTTTCTACCTACCATTTTGTTACTTATTCTCTGTACCTTTCCCTCCTCTTTCTCCCTCTCACGCCCCAGCTGATAACCCTCCATGTGATCTCCATTTCTATGATTCTTTTCCTGCTCTAGTTGCTTAGTTCATTTTTGTTTTAGGTTCGGTTGTTAATAGCTGTGAGTTTGTTGTCATTTTACTGAAGAACTCATACAACTTAACTCCAAACAAAAACAAAAACCCAATCCAATTAAAATATGGGCAGAGGCCATGAACAGACATTTCTTCAAAGAGGACGTACAGACAGTCAATAGACACCTGAAAAGGTGCTCAAAGTCACTAATCATCCAAGAAATGCAAATTAAAACCACAATGAGAAAACACCTTACACTGGCCAGAATAACTATCATCAATAAATCAACAAACAACACACATTGGCCTGCATTGTTGATGGGAATGCAGATTGGTGCATCCACTGTGGAAAACAGCATGGAGGTTCCTCAGAAAATTAAAATAGAACTACCTTATGACCTGGCAATTCAACTTCTGGGTATTTATCTGAAGAAATCCAAAACACTAATTCAAAAAGATACATCCATTCCTATGTTCACTGCAGCATTATTGACAATAACCAAGATATGGAAGCAACCCAACTGCCCATCAATAGATGAGTGAAGAAGTGGTACATACATACGATGGAATATTACTTGGTAATAAAAAGAATGAAATCCTGCTATTTGTGACAACATGAATGGACCTAGAGGGTATTATGTTAAGTGAAATAAGTCAGACAGAGAAAGACAAATACCATATGATTTCACTTGTGCGTGACATTTAAAGAACAAAATAAATGAACAAACAAAACAGAAACAGACTCATAGATATAGAGAACAAACTGTGAGGGTTGCCAGATAGAAGAATGTGGGAGGGCTGGGGAAAACATGAAGGGATTAAGAAGTACAAATTGGTACATACCAAATAGTCATTGGGACGTAAAGTGCAACATAGGAAATATAGTCAATAATGTTAAGTATGACGCCAGGCGGGTAGGTACTAGAGTTACTGAGGGATTGCTTCATAAATTATAAAAATGTCTAGCCACCATCCTGTACAGTTGAAACTAACAAAAAATAATATTGAAAGTCTAATGTAATTGAAAAAAAAAAAACAAATGGGATGGGACAGGCAGGACGTTCACAGGACCATGTCCTGCTGCTGTGCAGACCTGGCTGAGCCTAGTGAATCAGGTGAGAGTGCAGACCCGAGGCAGATATACTGGAAAGTTAGGGGGAGGAGAAAGGCTGAAGGAAAAAGTCTCAGAGTGTCTCCAATGTTTATTTACAAAGCCACAGGAATTATCTGATAAACTGGGTAAACTGCTTGTCATTTTTATAATGTAAATGAAACCAGTAGTAGAGCAAAAAGCTGACATCCTCTCACAGAACGGATAAAGCCAAACAATTACATTAGATGCACTGACAGAAGAAAGCAAACATTTTATTCCTAGTTTCCAACACTTACCACTCACCATGGTCTCTTGGAATGTTTAGTGGGGTTGAATGAATGCAAAGTGAAAGGAGGAGGGTGGGGGCAGGAAAGACTGTATTAATCCTGCAGTTTTGCCTTCAGGCTTCCCATGAAGTGTATCAAGCATTTGAAATTGGAGATACGGTGAGCATTACACAGAAACAAGAATTGGTTGACTTTTTTTCTTACTTTTGCAGCTCAAAATTGTTATTCTGAAATGATTTTGCCTTCCATTTACCCACAAAAGGCTGACCCCAAAGATATTTAAGTTTTAAATAGACATACAAATCATTCAGAATAAAACAACTTCTTAACAACAAAAAATAATATTAATACCTTACTTGGAATCCCTGAAAGGCTTCTCATGAGAGCAGCATGTGACTGATGTGGTAAATTAGGCCTGCTGAAGAAAAATCAAGACAAAATATGGATTCATTGTTTTTTTGAAAGGCAGCCATGTTTCCAAGAAAATGTGTACACCACGTTTTATTAAGAAATTATATCTTTCCCATGTTTTCCATCTCTTTCACATGCTGGCAATGACAAACAGGTTAAACAGATGTGATGAAAGAATTAATACAGTCTTGGGGACGTGTAAGCACAATATTTCTTTTGAAACACCTACCTTTAAATTTCATTAGTTCAATCAGATACTGGAAGGGCCTGGATTAGGGAAATGATTTACATGGCACAGGCTGTTCATATAGACTTAGAGCCTTTTTGTAATATGAAAATGAGAAGATGAATTTATTATTTCTCCAATGTATTAGCGTGGAGTTTAACATCTTGCTTTGACCAAGGTAACTGTGTTTGTTTTACTGCTAACAAATTTGTCTTGGTGAGAATTTTTCTTTCTGTGTGTGTGTGTGTGTGTGTGTGTGTGTGTGTGTGTGTGTGTGTGTTTAGGAATCATTAGTAGAGGTGGGCAAAAAATTCCCTTTCTTTCCTTCTAGGTTCTTTGGCTGGTCTAATAACTAAAGTGATATAAGACAGACTAACAGGAGAAGAACAAATTCAATTACATACGTTTGGGAGCTCCATAAAGATAGGAAGCCGCCAAGGGCGGCCAGGTAATTGAGGTTTATATAACCTCCTGAGCTAAAGAAATGGGTAGAGGTGTGAGGACACAAAGGGGAGGAAGCCACTGACAGGAAGGCAGAGGAGCTATTTGGGAAACAAAGGCCTTTATGCCCTTTATGCAGATAAGCATCTTAGGTCCAAAGGTATCTCTGGTAAGAGCACTCCTCCTGGTACACATGTAAATGTAGGCAGTTGAGGGGGAGGCCAAAGCTTTTCCCCAAATCTGTTGGGTTTTGATTGCCTTTAGCTCAAAATAATCCTCCTGCCAAAGTGACATATTTGGGGGTGTCAAACTCTGCCCTCCTTCACATTCTCAGTGACTACACATTAGTCTTTGTGTAAAATCAACTCTCCCCTCTGAAAAAACAGCACAACCCGTCAAAGAACAAGTATATAGGATTAGCACATTATGAAGAATAAAGAGAAGCTTTCAGCTTTCTGTCGTGGATGATATTTATCACATTTTTCAGGGCTGGCTCTAATAACAGTGCAGAGATAAAATAGGCTTGATGCATCTCTCCTGTACAGAGAATTTCACAGCAGCGACGATGAGAAAACCCAGAGATGAAACATGGGCTTCTTCCCTCTTGCAGTTTCTACTAGTCTAAAAATGGGAGGTGCATGTTGGGGGGACACTACTTCTACAAAAGTGGGCTTGAATTTTCTGTCTGTTATGCTAATATATTCATAGAAAAAGCTGGTGCTGAGGGCGGTTCTCCAATTAAGACAAATGAGGCACATTGAATTTCTCCCCCAGGGCACAGCAGGGGTGCTGGCAAAATCTACTTTATTCTTTTCTGTCAGGGCTGAACTGGAAACAAAAGCATGAAAATTCAACACATCCACTTACAGAATAATAAAGGCTGTTGTTAAAAGCGTGAAGAGTTTTGGCACCCTTCTGGGGCCTCATGCAAATCGCTCTTCCTCTCAACGGCTACCACACCATAGGTCTTGGAAATTAAAGATGTACTTGGTCAGTTAACAGTTGAAAGGAGAGGAACAGGCTGAAACTCAATTAGATTTGTATTAAGCAAATAAATCAGGACTGACTGATACTGGCTAAACTAAAATGCATTATGGGCTGACAGTAATTTTAATTTGATTGACAAATATATGTGGTATGTTATTAACTTAAATGAAAGATAAAAATCCCTTTTTCTTTACAAAAAGGATTTTACTCTAGTACACAATTCTCTCCCCATCTAAAGTTACAGAAAACAATAAACAGAGGCCACCAGCACGGTGCTGTTTACAATCCATGCTCAAGAACACCGGAAATCTATTTCCTGATACATGTTAAGAGTTTAAGACCAAATTATTCTGCAGAAAGACATTTGTTTTCATTGATTTAGTTGGTGTAATGTAACAGTGGAACACATTCTTTATTTGGCGGATGAAGCGCACCACACACACTATATTTATTATGGTGAGTGCCACTGAAGCACAGACCTGGACGTGCCTGGTCATTTACTATATACATGACGCTCTTTCACACAAGGCAGGTACCAAAGAGCTTCAAATGAGGGTTAAAGTTATCAATGATGATTTCAATCAAATGCTCCAAAGCTTTGAGAAAAAAGACTTTTTAAATGGAACAAATGTGTTGAAGAGTACAGTTAGAGGAATGAGAGATTTTCCCTTGTGAGATTTAGGAAGTTTCTTTTTAATTCATCTCTTTGCCTTTGCTGTTCACACTTTCAGAATTTATAGAAATTTAAGTCATTATATTTAACATACTGCTAAATTAATAAACACCAATGTAATACTTTTACTTTTGTTAAAACTATGTTCTGCTTTCCCCATCTTTTCCATTCATCTGCACGACTACCTTCTTCTGGCTCCCAGATTAGACTCATTCGTATCTTTCAACTATCTTTCCTTCTATCTTTTCCTACCTGGTTGCTCTTGCCAAACGCTGCTGTGTTTGGCTCAGCATCAGTGCCAGCAATGGTCGTTTTCTTCCCTGCAGAACCTGCCCAAACCTTTACCCGTGTGGGCTGCTTCCTGCCGCAGCTCTTGCCAGCCCCTGCTCTTTACTCTTCCTGTTCTCATCTCTCTGATGAGCACATCAAAGATACTCAGCCAAAATACCTTTCATTGGCACCCAGGCCCACATTTTCCTCCCTGTCACCATCAATAATACCCTTCATTGATACTGAGAGTGAAGTTAGAACATCAGAGAATGAGACACCACTGATCGCCGTCAGGTTTCACACACATTTTCTTTCATCCCAGATTAAATTCTTTATTTTTAGCTTTTCCAGCAGTTGCTATCTCAGACCTCTCCACCTCTACTCTCATTTATCTTTTCTTATTCCCCTGCCTAACTGGCCATCAGGTGGGCTTTTTGTCTCTCTCTCCCTCTTTTGTTTTTGTCTACCCTTTGCTCTTCTCTGCCACCTCCTGTGAAATTTACCTGAAAAATAAGTTTCCATAACTTCAATATCCATCTCAGCAGGCAGGGACATCTGCCTGCGACAACCCCTGCCGCTATTGTGGATATAGAAGAACTTTGTTCCATAACATTCACTTAATGCTTTTTCATTTTTCAGAAATTTTTAGTTTCATTCTTTATTATGTAATGAACATTAAAAGTGGGATTGAACACAAAATTCTTGAAGGATTTTGCTTATGCCTATTGCATTATCCATTTTTTTCTCCACTTAAGAGCAATAGCATCACTGACCTTTGAAACAAACTGGGGACCCGTTCTAAGGACCTTTATAATCCTCAAGATTTTTTTTAATGATTTTTTAGTGGGGTAAAATGTACATAACATAAAAGGTACTGCTTTAACTACTTTTGGTTGTAAAATGCAGCAGCACTAAGCAGAGTCACAAAGCTGAGCAGCCGTAACTGCCACCAAATTCCAGAGCTTTCCCTCAGCCCACACTGAAAGTCTGTACCCATGAAACAATAACCCATGACTCCTTCCTGCCCCAGCCTCTGGCAACCACTATTTTACTTTCTGTCTCTATAACTTTGACTGGCTTATTCCACTTAGCTTAACCGTAACATCTTCAAGGTTCATCCTTTTTGTAGCATCAGAATTTTATTTCTTTTTAAGGCTATATTCCATTGTATGTATATATTGCATGCTGTGTATCCATTCACCTGTTGACAGACATTTGGGTTGTTTCCACCTTTTGCCTATTGGGAATAATGGGGCTATGAACATAGGTGTACACGTATCTGAGTCTCTGCCTTCAATTATTTTGGTTGTTGAATTTGAAGAGTTCATGATACAAATGCATCATATGACTTTCTTCATAAAACTTTAATTTTTCTTCTTTTTTAATACATATTTTTAGATTAAATTTATTGGGGTAATGTACTTTTCTTCTTATACCCTTTCATATCTTCTTCCTTGCCGTAACCCTCATACTAGTTCATTTTTTTGGGGGGGTCATCTTCTGCCAAGAAATACAACTTTGTATCCACTCACAAGGCAATGCTAAGTCAAAACGACCCAGGTGACCTAGACACTTTCGTCCTACCCCTCTTCAAATGTGCAATGAGTCTGGAAATAAGGAAATTGGCTAATTGTCCAGTATAAACCAAGTTACATCCAGGGGATATAATTTTCACACCTCAAATTTATATTCAAAGTATTTTTCTGCTCCTTATAGTGCAAGGGAAGTAGTGAAAGCAACACAGGAAGCCAGACCGAAGTGGGGAGATTGACACCTGAGTAATCAGAAGGCTTTGTTCCCTAAAGCCCAGTTACATAGTGTTGAGCTATCACTCAGTACTAACAGAAACGGTTTTCTCTTGCATTGCTCTAAAGCCAGCTACTAAAGAATATTAGGATATCTTTCAAGCAATAATGTGTAATCACTCACAGTTCTTTTAAAGGAAATGTGGTTAAGATTGGGGGGGGAAAGGCCCAAAGGCAGAGAGCTTTTAACTACTAACCATTTGGTAATATTACTTTTCAGTCCTCTTCCTGCCCTCCTCCCCTCCTCCATAACCCTTACTATAAATCTTCTTTCTGAATTTAGTGTTGGAGAGAGATACTCTGCAATTGCTTGAAGAAATGATCTTGTTGTTTTTCATTTGTTCTGTTGACTTCGCTATATTTTAATGTAAGTGTCACAGACAGCACACTGAATTCTGAATTACTAGGCCGCATATTCATTTGCTGTGGAAGAGGATTTCAATCCATCAGACAAAGAGCTCAAGTTTCCTCCAGAGCAGGCAGCTTTGATTCCTAAGGCTGGTAAAGATCAGGAGAGAAGAGAGACAGAGATAGGGACAGAGATAAAAAGGGAGAGGGACCAAAGGAGACACAGGGAGATAAATATGTGAGATACGTGATTTCTCTGAGGGGAAACAGTATTCGTATCTTCTATTTGTCTTGAAAATTTCCAAAGGACATACAGGGAGCAATAGCATTGCCTCCCTGGGCATTGATGAAGTATAGGCCTGATTTGACATATATTAATAGCCAAAAAATTGGTCCAAAGGTCAAGGTCTTCTCCTTAGGTGGGGGCCTATCTGTCCCCACACAGCTAATCTGGCAGCTCTCCCAGCTTCTCTGTGCTCCAAAGGCCCTGAATTGACAGGTTGTGCTTTCTTAGTTCTCAGCATCATACTCCTTCACTTCACTTCCAAAGACATGCTTCAAATATAGACATTTTAAGTAGCTAATGCCCTCTCTGTGCATCTTTAAAGGACTTGAAGAGGTGTGCTCGTGTCTTTATTCATTCATATATATTAACTTTATCTGTCATTTACCTATGTATCATCTATTTCAACATTATTATACAGGGACATCTGGTCAATTAATCATATAAGTTGTTAAGGTAGAAATACATGAAAAATGAAAAATATATACTTAATTTTTTAATTAAAAAGTATTTTACAAAGACAGAGAGAAAGAGAGAAGCATATCAATTTGTTTGTTCCACTTATTTATACATTTATTGGCTGCTTATTGTATATGCCCTGCCTGGGGATCAAACCCATAAACTTGGCATATTAGGACAATGCTCTAACAAATTTAGCTACCCAGCCAAGGCATCTAGTTTCTTTGTTTTAATGTTAGGTTGTTGATTTGAGATTGTTTTTGTTTCTTTATTCTTTAAAAAACAACTAGAAATTGATTTTAAAGAGAGAGGAAGGAAGAGAAAGAAAGAAACATTGATTTGTTGTTGTACTTATTTACGTGTTCATTGGTTGTTTCTTGTATGTGCCCTGATTGAGGATCAAACCCACAAACTTGGTGTATAGAGACATTATCTAACCACCTGATCCACCTGGCCAGGGCCCATATACATTTAGATTTCTAGCTAGCAAATTTTTTTTAATGAAGCAATAAGGGCATTTCCACCAACTGAAAAATTCTACATGATTTTCCTTGCAAATATTACATGATCTATAACTTCTAGTTTTTGTTTCTTTCAAGTGAAGTAATATTTTATAGACAATGGAGGAACAATGTACAAGTAGAACTATTCTTAGATATTGGGTTCTAAGATAAGTGGATAGGTAGTTCTTGAATGTTGGCATCCAAATCACTTTGAGGGCTTGTTAAAACAGAGATTACTGAGTTCCATCTCCGGAGTTTTGGATTCGGTAGATCTGAGGTGAAGTTTCGAGAATTTGCTTTTCTAAGAAATTTCCAGATGATGCTGATGCTGGTGGTTGAGAGATCACTCCTTGAGAACAACTGTGGTTGATTTTCAACATATTTTACATAAAGTATGTCACATTTTATGAAGAGAAGAAAAAATGTTGATTATTAGAAGAGCAGGTTAATAGGAAGTGGGTTGAGAGGAAATATAAATACACACCTATTTTATATTCTCAATATATAGCAATCCATATTCACATGCACTTTTTTTTCAGAGTACTCCTAAATCTGACATAGAATGTTTGATAATGTTCTGTGAGTAGCTGAGCTTATAAGAGATAGGAGAGGGTCTTTCTAGGAAATGAGAATATTCTCTAAAACCCTTTTCCTCTGAATGGTTTCTGGTCAAGATGGAGGTGTAGGTAAACACAGTACTCACGTAATCCCATAAGCACATCAAAATAACAGCTAAACAACAGAACAGCCATCATATAGGACTGCATGATATCTAGCTGAATGAAAGTCCTACAAATAATGGTATAAAGAAGAAGCCACATCGAGACTGATAAAAGGGATGGAGACACAGAAAAGGATGGTCACACTTTCGTATGTGGGTTTAAAATCTGGAGGGACATTTTAGCTGCTTAAGTCCCCCTTGAGGAACCAGTGATCTCTGCCCCATACCAGATCACCCAGCCCAGTAATGGGAAGGTTCCAGTAATGGGAAGAGAAGTCCCCATAACTTCTGGCTATAAAAACCAGTGGGGATTGTGGTTGAGTAAGATAGATGGCTTCTAGAGTCCCAAGAATTCCCCTTAAAGGGCCCCCACATGGACTTGCTCAGGCTCCTTTGCTCTGAAATCTAGCACTGGGGCAACAGCTTGAAAGGCACTGGGGACATATGGGAGGAAATGAAGTGCCTGGCATCAAATGAGAGCTGGAGGGACAGCTTTCTCCCAGACAAAAGTGCTGGCAGAGGCCATTGCTTTTTTTCTGAGTCTTTACTGTACAAAGGTGTCAGGAGGGCATCCTATCTGCCTTGATATCAACATGGCTAAGGCTGCTAGCATTGCCTTGGTGACTCTCTGAGACCTTCCTGCACCCAAGTTGTGGGTGCACTCAAGCTGTTCCCAGCAGCTTTTCCATTTGAATGGCCTGTCTTGGCTCATGCTTCTGACTTTTCTAAAATCTCTCAAACAAGCAGCATCTGGCCTCCGTCTGCCCTGTTCCTCTCACTTAGTGACCCCAGGCCCAGCACTAGCAGTAACCAGTCTTGATTTGCAGCTTGGCCTCACCTAGGCACCTCCAAGCCCAGCAAAAGTAGCAGCCATTTGCAAATTGCTTTGTAGCTCATGTCAGGTGTCCCTTGGCAGAACACAGGCAGCACCTGACTTTTGCCAGCATTCCCTGGGAGGCCCTAGACTTAGCACTCCTGGTGGACAGCTTCAGACCAAGTCGAAGCACCACCCAACTACCTTCATAAGTGACACACTAAGGGGCAGACTCAGTGGGTACCAGAGCCATGCAGAAGTAAGTCCTGCTCTGTGAGGTGGGCTCCTGCACAGTTGAATTGACAGCTTGTGCCTTCTTACAGTTGATCATCCCGGGGATAAATCCCTTCCATTGACATGCCAATGGCAATCAAAGTTCAACTATGACTAGAAGGTGTGCACAGCCCATACTGTTGGGGGGCACAATTGAGTTTGGGTGAGTGGGGAGGCTGTGCCTCTGAATCTTATGGAACACCTACTACATTAGTCTACTCTCCCAAGCCAGGGAGTCAAAGCAGCTCTACCTAATATACAGAAACAAATACAGGGAAGCAGCCAAAATGAGGAGGAAAAAGGTAAAAACAGGTCCAATGTGAAAGAACTAAATGAAATGGAGGCAAGCAAACTAATAGATACACAGTTCAAAACAGTAGCTATGATGATGAAGGAACTTAGTGAGAACTTCAACATAAAAAAAAAAAATAACCCACAGTGACCATAAAAAAAGAACCAGTCAGACACGAAGAATATAGTAACTGAAATGAAGAATAATTTACAGGCAATCAACAATAGAGAAGATGTAGCTGAGAACCAAAGCAGTGATTTGAAATACAAGAAAGCAAAAAACACCCAATCAGAACAGCACAAAGAAATAAGAATCCAAAAAAAATAGCGATAGTGTAAGGAGCCTCTGGGACAAATTCAAGTGCACCAACATTTGCATCATGGGGTGTCAGAAGAAGAAGAGAGAGAGCAAGGAATTGAAAAACTTTTTGAAGAAATAATGACATAAAAATTCCCTAACCTGATGAAAGAAATAGACACACAAGTCCAGGAAGTGCAGAGTCCCAAACAAGATGAACCCAAACAGGCCCTTACCAAGACACATCATACTTAAAATGCAAAAGTTTAATGACGAAGAGAGAATCTTAAAAGCAGCAAGAGAAAAGCTGTTAGTTACCTACCAGGGAGCTCCCATAAGACTGTCAGCTAATTTCTCAACAGAAGTTTTGTAGGGCAGAAGGAATTAGTAAGAAATATTCAAAATGATGAAAAGCAAGGACCTACAGCCAAGATCGCTGTATCCACTAAAGCTATCATTTAGAATTGAAGGACAAATAAAGAGATTTCCAAACAAGAAAAAGCTAAAGAGTTCATCACCACTAAACCAGTATTGTATGAAATGTTAAAGGGTCTTCTTTAAGGAGAAGAAAAAAAGATAAAAGATATGAATAATAAAATTTTTCAACAATTGCATCCAAAACACAAAATATATAAAGTAGAACCAAAACAGACTCATAGATACAGAGAACATTTTGATGGTTGCCAGATGAGTGGGGGGCTTGGGGGAAGGGTGAAAAAGTTTAGGGGTGTAGGAAGCACAAAGTGGAAGTTACCAAATAGTCACAGGGATATAAAGTACAGCATAGGGAATATAGTCAATAATATCTTAATAACTTTGTATGATGTCAGATGGGTGCAAGATTTATGGAGATGATCACTTAGTAAGTTAGATAACATCTAATCACTGGGGTATGCACCTGAAACTAACATAATATTGTATGTCAATTGTAATTGAAAACTAAAACTGATTAAAAAAACCTTTTACCTCCACAATTGTACAAATTAACTTCTCAGTACTTGTATACTTTTCTATAAATTGTGCATGATTGCAAATATATCACAGGGCTCTCCTGAATACAGAAGACAAGAATATATTGTAATTTTCCTAGAATATTTTCATCACTATCTTTCATGGTAGGTAGGGGAGGAATTGACTTAATAAAATGCTTTGTAAACAGTAATATATCACACACAGGTTTTTTTATTATTAGATTTTGTTTTATTTCAGCACACATGTGAGACATTCATTAGCTTAGCCACTGACTTTGATGCCTCATTCACAGATTTCTTATGCTCATGTTTTAGTTTTAAATGATCAAATAAATGATAATATCATTTTTTTCCAGTTGTCTACAATCTTACTATTTTATTTCTAAATTGAGTTTTAGAGATGTATCAAGGTCAAAGTCATTTCATCAGTATATTAACCCATACATTTATTTCTCTTAAGAATGTAATAAATTAGGGAAGAGTGAATGAATATAAGAGCTAGTGATTTCTGTGTTATATTATTATATGATCTCTATCATAGCAAAAAATTTAAGTGTCTATGTTGTATTTACATGAAAGTACTCTTTTAATGTAATGTCTAACTAAGAGAACTTGAAAAATATATTTTGATCAATGAAAAATTTATTTAATTATAATTTCTTAAACACCTCCTATGCCAACACAGAACTATGTTTTTCTTGAGATAAATAAGACACAATCCTTGATTCTTGAGAATCTCAAGAATTTTCATCCTAGCAGTTGACCAGAGGACTGCTGAACTTCACTTACTGATAATAATCTACTTACGGCTAATAATCTTTACCAGTGTGGTTCAAATAACGAGCTGGGCATCTGTGCAGTCAGGCAGAGGTTGGTGTGAGTCTCTGCTCAGATGCTCCCTAGGTATGTGATGGTAAGATGGTTACATAAACTTTCTACTTCTCACTTTTTCAATCTGTAAACTGGAGATAACTATATTTATATTATTCAAAGTTTTGTGAGGAGTGAAATAATATATTTAAAGCATGAAAAACAGTGACTGAAACTTAGATATTTGATCTCTGCTTCTCCCTGCTTGCTTATCTGCTAGCTTGAGTTCATGAGCTGGACACCCAGACTAGTGGACATGTAGAGATGGCTGCCTTGGTTCAGGCCAGGATCATGGTCCTGGGAGCTATGATCAAGAAGGCAGGGCCACAGTAAGTTGTGAGTGAAAAACTGCCAGTGGCTGCTCTTGTCAGAAGAGTGCAATCAATGGCCATAGTCCCCCTTTATTGTACCATGTGCTTCCCTGCCCACCAATGAAAACTGAAAAGGGAAGAAAGAGTTCATTTGAATTGAATGGAACTCTAGGTGAACTTTATGGTTCAGCTGGGAGCATACCATTGTTTTCCATTAGAGATGAAAATCCAAAGTATTTTTTTCTCATAAAATTCTTACTTTGAGAATTAGAAATGTTTCTCTATAAGAGAAACAAAAAAGAATTAAGCTGGACTTTCTTTGTCTTTTAACTTTTAAAAACTACAAAAATGATGGGTAATGGGTTTGTGCTTAGCAACAACTCATGTCTAAATTTTGAGGAAACTAAGATCAAACTGGAAATGCTAATTCTATATGTAAAGACATATAAATTATGCATTGATCATAAAGATTATATTCTTAATGGTGTGTCCTTAGAATTACACAGTCAAATCAAAGATTCATGGATATTTTAACCATATATAAATTAAAATGTTGCAGAAAGTAAGAGCTCACTATATACTTTGATTGAATTATATAGGCATTTTTTAAGTCTTCAGAGGCAAATTAGAAGCTTTAAGTGTATCTGTATGTATTTTTGTGTAATATATATAGACACACACACACACACACACACACACTGATGGCATTCAGAACACACTACCCCAAATATGCCATCTTGGCATATTGAATATTTTAAGCCGAAGGAATTTGAGAAACAGCAGGTATAGGAAGGACTCTCTCACTTCTCCCTTCTTCCTGGAAGCAGTCATAAGACTCTCAGTGAGAGGAAGAGGTATCTTTCCTACATCTGGAAGAAAGGAACATCCTTATCTCTGAAGATAAAGGGACACCAAGAATAATCCAAATGAAGTTGCTAAATTTACCCTAGTTTACTACCCTTAGCGCAGACCCTTTTTTCTCATCACATTTTTCCATGACTCTTCATCAATGTTGGCTTAACTGTTTCTTTGGGTCTTCATTTCCTTATGAAAGCTCCAATGTCATGTAAATCTTAGATAAATTTGTATTATTTTTTCCTGTTAATCTGTCAGTTTAATTTCCAGGCCCACCCAAGGACCCTAAAAGGGTTGAGGAAAAGTCTTTCCTCCTTTACAGTATGTACCTATAAATATGTCTAACAACTTGCATACTAATTCAGCACTTTCTCTTTTATATTATTGGCACCAAATCCCATCAAGAAATCTTTATAAATTTACTAAAGTCTAAAAGTAGAGCACCTTGGCAGAGTAGCTCAGTTGGTTAAAGCATTGACCCAATACACTGAGGTTGTGGGTTTGATCCTTGGTTGGGGCACATACAAAAGTCGACTAATGAGTGCATAAATAAGTGGGCCAACAAACTGATGTTTCTCTCTCTTTCTTTCTCTCTATCTCTTTAAAAAGATCAATAAATAAGAATAAAAAGTAAAAGTAGAGCAAAATCCTTGATACGCATCTTTTATATATTGTTTTCCCTTCCTCTTTACATTTTTTACATTTTGAAAGCCTAACATGGATGATAGCAATAGATTTTGACTTATAGCAATTCATACCCACAGTCCTTTGCCAAGTATCCCATGACATTATTCGTAGACGTAAGAGCAGGCAAATCATAAATTACATTTCTTAGTTGGTCTCCCCCCTTGTGTCGTGTAAAGTCTTTCTTGCCTCCTCGTCTGTCCTCTCCACTTGTCCGGCCTTAGTCTTCCTGGGACCTTTGTCTGTTGGATTCAGACACAATTCTTGTCTTAAGATTTCTCTCTTTTTCTAAAAGGTGTTATTAATTCATTTTTAGAGAGAGGGGAAGTAAGGGAGAGAAATATCAATGTGAGAGAGAAACATCTATTGATTACCTCCTGTATGCACCCTGACCTGGGACCAAACCTGTAACCCAGGTATGTGTCCTGACCGGGAATGGAACCAGTGACCTTTTGCTGTGTGGAATGACACCCAACCAACTTTAGCCACACTGGTCAGGGCTTAAGATCTCCATAATAAAATAATAGGATTGGCTGTTCTATGAACCTGACTATACTATGCAGAATATAAACATATTGTTTATCATTAAATAAATATAGAATCAATGCTCTTCTTTTTTCTAAAATGTTTTTCATCAAGGTCTTGATGGGCATATAATGTTACATTACCCCCCTAAAAAATCAGACTTGATTTACAGAAAATTCTCTCTAAGAATGTATCTTATCAATCTACTATTATTTAAGATTTGCCTGCACTGGCAAATGCAAAATTCATTCAATCTTTCCCAAAATAAAACACTAAAATAGCTGGTTCTTTAATCTTTCTTATGCAGACAAACAAAACAAAAAAAGAGTAAACACTCACAACAAACCTGCAAAAAGTAAACAGCTTGTCATGGATTTCATGACGTTAAGTGACTGAATTCCAGAAGCTATTTCTCAGGTTTGGATGTGGGGTCCCCGCAAATAATAGTGGTCAAAGTTCTTCAAATAGAATATTTATTCTGAATTAGTGATGACTGCTCAGATTCCATTTAAATTGCTCCCATGCCATCGGAAAATGAAGTGTTTACACAAAAATGGAAATTCCTATTTTTTTCCACATGTAACTGAAATTGTTCACAGGTCACAGCTAAAGGAGAGCATCGTGTCCAGATTAACAACCCTTTTTTATTTTCTCAGCTGGGTATTGCGCTTGTCAATGGAATGGATCTGCACGAACAGCATACTTTCACATTCAGGAAGTGATATTTTCGAACAAGCTTTTGTAAAACAATAGTCTATTTTCTATGGTTTGGAGTAAAGCCAAGGCAAAATTTAGATTTCCTCTATTTCATAAATGAACTCTATAATAAACAAAACTAAGTCTATAACGTAGATTTATAATGTGGCCATTGTATGGGATTCAACATGACTGCAAAATACCACATTTGACAAAATTAATGCTGCTGTAAATACTTGCTGCCAGCAGCTCTGATAATTACAAGGAAAGGCAATTGGTAATGAATTCTTTTAACTTGGGCATTTCAAATCTTGGGACTGAATGTTGCCCATTATGGAGTTCAAAGGCAACTATCTCTAGAATTGTTCTTTTAATGCTTGTTGGATGGTTTTAGTTGTTCTTTTCTTGTAGGCACACAATTGTTGTCTTGATCTTTATGATAAAAAGAGCTTTGCTGTATCTTTGTAGTGAACCCAGTTGGCTTGGTAACATGCCTGTAGTCAGAATTCCAAAGTGGGGAAACAAAGGCTTAGAAATTATAGGCTGAGAACTGTTTGTTCAGGACTGTGGGAATCTTACCCTGGCCTGTGGAACCAATGGACTCTCTTCATTAGATCCACATTCATCCAGAAACTCCCCAACTCCTTGCTCTTTTGTCTTTTCCCAAAAGCTTTAACCACAATAAAAACAAATGTGGCCACATCTTTTGTAAGTCAATTCCCACCAAACTTTCTAGTGTGCTATATAATTCTTCCCCTTCACGTCATAAATCCAAAAGAATGATATTAACTTATTCAACGTTACATTCATTTCCATAATGAGGATGTGTCAAAGGGCAAGCCTTTACTTAGAGGCCAAAAAAAAAAAAGGGGGTCTGCATTTAGCCCTATTTGAATGGTGATGAGTTAGCTTTCTCCCTATCCAGATATGGTTCTTTTTCCCCAAGTTAATTAAACAAGCAAATACAGTCTAGCATGATTATTTTAGATGGCTTAGTTTAGACAATTCAGTCCAAACTAAAGTATAATCCAGTGAAATTAATTTCCCTGAAGAATATCATATAAAAGAAAAAGAAAACATAGCAATTTTACATTTTTAAAAACTTGAGTATAAAGGTATTCCTAAACCAAACAAAAATATGTCATCTGATTTCACAATTGTGACTTGGAAATGCCAGAATTTTTCCTTTTTGTGTCTAAATAATGCAAGCTGAATTCAGCAGTGTTCATATAAATGCTTTAATTATACTGAAGCTTTATCAGCAGGGAGTTACGGGAACTATGTGAAGCACTAGATAAACATTTTTAAAAGCAAGAACCCTTCAAGGCACAGAAAACACAGGACAGTCACAATAACAGGAGTCAACCACAACCAGAACAACCCGGGGGAACTGGTAGCTCTCTGTTTTTTATGAGCACAGGGTTGAACTGTTCTTTTATTTTTAAGTACCCACATTGTTTTAGGTAAAATATCTTTAAAACATGGGAAAGACAAAACCTGAGAAACTGAAGGGACTGAGGAATTATAAGTAGTGTCCCGTGAGAAGAAAAGAAACCTGAATAATAGTGATTCAAATAAATTGAGAACCAGAGTATTGAGGGTAGGCTGTTATATCTGAAAACTGAGGATAAATATAAATATAAATTCCTTTTAGAAAAGCTTTAATAAACTGTTCATATTTGACACAATGCTTTACTGATGTGAAATCTGACATGCATAGCCATAGATCATTTCATTTTCTAAATAGTCTTAGTTACCTTCTAACTTTTCTTTGAAAATTTGTAGGCCCCTAGCATTATGAAATAAAAGTTTAATGTGGTGTTATTTCCAGTGTTACAGTTTACAGCCACTAATTACTGACTGGGCCATTCATTGCTTCATACAAGAAAGAAAATAATGAGAAAAAAATCATGCCACTTATCTTTAGTGAAGTTTAGAGTTTACTTTTCTCTTTTTGGCTTGAATGTTATAGAGTTCAGAAGTGAATTTAAACTTTACCCATGCAAAGTTGATGAATATTCATTGCCATATTTATCTTCTCCTTTCCTTGGCCTTGCTTTCTGCTACTACCTTCCTTCCTTCCTCCTCCCTCCCTCCTCTCCTTCCCTTCCTCCTCCTCTCCTTCCTTTTTTTCTTTTCTTCCTTCCTCCCTTTCCTTTCTTTCACTCTCTCCTCCTCTCTCCCTCCTTTCTCTCTTCTTTTTTTACTATTCAAATATATATATATATATATAACAATTATATATATATTTGTTAAATGCTGCTTTGATTACTTTCTGAAAAGAGGTAGAAATTAGATAAATCTACATATATATCAGTGTAGGAAATAAAATACATCACACGTGAAAAATGTTTAGACATATGTTTCTGGCAATGTCCACGTGGAAAGGCAAGCAGTAGAGTGAGAAAAGGGTAGTACTGAGCTATTTGTGAACACTGTACTTTGGGGGACGTGGTTATCATATATGTTTGTTTTCTTTTTGATGAGAAAATCTCCCAGTACCAGTATTCTGTGATTCAATACAATGAGTGGCTCCAAATAAAAAAACAAAACCTTATTTTCAGATTCTCTCTTTGAGCAGGTGAATTAAAAAAAATTCAATTGTAGATTGTGGCTTCACTCACAGGGGCAAGAGCACAAGGGGCAGGCTTAAAATGGTCCTGCCCTGTTTAACGCCATATCGACTCGCTCTTCAGAGACAAAAGACCGAAACCGCAAGTTCTGCAGCCAGAGCCATCACAAAGGAGAGAACGTTGACCTCCAGCTGCACCCAGAACCAAAGTCTCCCACCCCAACGAATGGTCAACCAGAACTTGAACACTGGGACCCTGTCAGAAGCAAAGGTTCTGTCGTCCAGGAAGATCCAGTGTTGATATCCCTTTACCATAAATGGCCAAGTTTCCGGTTCCTCCAATTAAAACTCATGTAACCCCCTAAAAAACCCTTAACCTAATCCAGGGAGCAAGATGGACTTGAGACACCGTTAGCCCTCCCATCTTCTCGGTTGGTGGTACCTTCTTGATCAGATACGCTTCCTTACTCTAAACACTGACATTTTGAGTTTTGGCCTTTCAAAGCATCAGGCATACAAACTTTGGCTTGGTAACAACCTGTATTCATTTTATATTTATTTGAGAATCATGATTTTACCTCCTTTTGAAGTATGCCCTTTAAATTTTGGGAGATGAATGTTATGTAATTGTTTTTTTTTCTCAAAAGCATGTCTTTGGTGGATTGTTTTACAGCCAACAACTTAATGTCCCTGAACTCGGTTGCTCACGTGTGATGACTAAGTGCACTCACATCTGAGAAGTAAAAGGCACGCTGGTAAAGCGGATGTGAAAGAGGCAGACTGAGAGTCCAGGAGGAGCAAAAACACGGGAGGACATTGGATGTTAAAATGAAAAGTCGGGGAAGACAGTACCTTAGAAGAAGGCATTCATTTCTTAATTTGGACCTGTTACCTTTTAGACACTCATTTCTGTTTTTGCAGGCAGAGGTCAGTTTGTCTGACGCTCAATCTTGATGCTCAAGGAAAATCTTTATATTTAGGGACACTTCTGATTGTAAAAGATATTCCTAGAATTAGTCAAAGAAAGATAGATCACATCTCAAGGAATTCAAATATAAAAGTAAACAAAAAAACAGGCAAAAAAATATTTTGTAGGGCGGCCATGGCCATTTTTGAAGGTGTAGTGGGAGGTGGCAAGCATGCAGACAGTGTTCTGTGTGACATGCACTAGAGCTAACGGAAGGAGATGTGGGTGTGCCTCTTCCGCAGAACAATGTGGGTGGGGTCCAATGAGTCTCCCAGTTTTTCCAAAAATTTCTCTCATTGAGGTCTGACCTCACAAGTGCTTTAATGTGGATGGTATTTACAAGAAGACATGCAACTACTGGGGAAATATCAAGAACTCAGGAAGTCAGGACAGAGAAGGACAAAGCCAAACTCCAAATAATCAACCGAATTCTTTGATACTGACCATGGTGGCCACGGGTGCTAAGTATTCCAGATTTAACCACCACCACCCATGAAGGACAGCTGCGACCAGTAGCCTCAAGTAAAGAGACACCCGCGAGCACTGGTAGCCAGAGCAGGGCCTTAGACTGACAATAGGTCTGCAATGACCCTTTGCTATTTTACTCATTCTCTCTGTAGGTGATTTAGTTCCTCTCTGGTGAGCAGGAACTGGCAAACATGGAACTCGGGTGGGAAGAGATTCTTTCCTCATTGCTGTGTAAAAGTGCTATAGGTACAGCTAGTCATTTCTATAAAAAATTAAGGGGACAAATAAAATAATTTAAGAATAATTAGCAACTAGATTCTTACAGCCTGAAAAAAAGGGAACAATCTTTTGCTAGTGAAAAAAATAGACCAAAGTCTTTTGCAGGAACATATGGTACATTTTCTCAGTATGCTTCTTGACAGATCCTTTAGTTCTGTAGATTTCTGAGGCTTAGGTTACAAATTCAGGGGTTACGTAGACCCAAGCTTGGTGTTAAGAATGTTGTATTTGAAAAATAAATCGGTTTCCATGTTAGTAGTATCAGTTTTATTTGCTTGACGGGGGCCATACAACGGTAGGGCTGGGGCATGTGCTTTTCCCAAGGGCCTGGAGGGGAGGGAGGAGGAGCTGAAGGGGTGGAGACACGGAGCTGAAGTGGGTCTAGGTGCACCAGTTAGAGTGTGGGGTTGTTCTTTATCCTGAGGCCCATAGATACATATTCAAAAATAACTTGTATAGTACTAAGTCTGCATCGGTTTCTGTCTTTGGGATTTACTTACATAATATGTGTACGAGGGGGACCCCAAACCCAGAGTTTATTTATGAAAATGTGGTGTATTTACTCTTACGTGTTTAAACTTCAGCTACCTGCAAAGTGATCTCCATTTGACCCAATATACCTATGGAGACTTTTTTTCCACGGCTCACAACAGTTTTTGAACTCACTGATTTGATGCCTTTTAGTGCTTCTGCTGTGTTTTGTTTTACCTGTTCTGCATCACCAAAATGTTTCTCTTTGAGGACTTTTTCATCTGGGGAAATAAGAAAAAGTCACTGGGGCCAAGATTGGGTGAGTAGGGAGGGCAGAGCATGGGGGTCATGATGTTTTCGGCCAAAAAACTGCTGAGCACTCTGCAAGGTGTGGGCTGGTGCACTCATAAATCACCCATCATGAAATGGGCAAATGCACTGTCTTAAAAAAAAAATTCACTGAAGCTGAACACAGCCTCTCACAACAACATCAGCTGGTACACTGATACAGATGGGTTCCTAGACCTAGCAGGGGAAGCCTATAGTACAAGGGACCTGCCCTCCAGAAAATAATTCCATTTTGGGGGGGACCCCCATTTATGTACATTGCATAGCTATCTATTATGCAATCTTTTAGGCAGAATCTCTTAAATAGTGCCATGGCTTAGCCTTGTGTGGCCTATTGATTTCTAGTTTGGTCCTAGATTATAACTTTACATCCTGCTTTGCTGGATGGTTTATAAAATGTTAATAGGTACAAGCATGACAAAGACAATGAACCAAGTCCACACTGGGAAAGAAATAAAAAGCAAATAAAAACCCACCATGCTAAACACTCTCAAGAGAGTCCACTTTTTCAATTTAGCTACTGTTACCAAAATATACCTACATTAAAGACAAAGTTGTTTATGACTTTGGTCTACTGCTTATCTGAGAAATTTATTAGTCACATAAAATATTTTGCAGTTATGTACTACAGTGGGCTTGACAAATCTGTCCACACATCTTACATCATACTTTGCCAGACTCTGTCTACTTAAATTTAATTCTATACATATACTATTTGCAAAATGTCCAGTTTGGGTACACACATTGTACCATATGTACAGATGCTTAAAATGAACCTAAACCTAAGGATTACATTTCTAAGAAATGTGTTGTCCTCCCTATATTTTCTTTGAGTACTCAGGAAAAAATACATCAGTACTTATATGTACTTATCAGTACTTATACATCAGTACTTAAGTACATATCCATCTTTTACTTTTAGACTTGGAGGGTAAATAAATCTCTTCTTTCTTTTATATAAATGCATATATTTCTATGCAGAAATCCCTCAGCTAATTCATGACATGACATTAATTACATACACAGATCAACAAAGATTTTGCTTTCATATTGAAACTAATTTAGAATATATTTCTAAATTACTGCTTGTTGTTGCAGTCAATTTAATTAGCTAGCTAATGACAATATCTGTTCATAATCAGAGAAGTCAAAAATACCAAGTTTTGTAATAGAACCCTATCATTCCTTAACAACTCAATTTTGTAATGGAAGGTACAATGCTTTTAGTCAATTTTCTTCAAAAACTCCTCCCCATTCAAAATTAGGAATTCCACAGTGTATTCTTTTGACATTTAAAGCTGGAGATGGAGTGGTTAGGTTAGAAAGCACAGGTCCCTGCTGGATTCCATGTGAAATTGCTTGTAAGTCACATTATGTTCTAAATCCATTTCCCCTCAAACCAGTCTGAGGGTATAACATTTACTCTTTGTGACTAATGTTCTTTTCTGTAAGAGACACCAATATGAATTGTAACACAATGAAACAATTAATCTTTGTTGGGCAATTTTAATCATTCTATAATTAAAGAAAATTCAGATACTCAGTGGCATTTCAGTGCTAAGACAAAAAAAAAAAGAAGGAAGAATCTCTTTATTTTTCTTTTAAGAATATCATACTAACAAAAATCTAAAAACCAAACACAGAGTGTCACAAATGCAAATGGACATGTGGCCTAATGGGTGGCTGTGCAAAAATCCAGCCAGAAAAGCACTAAAATAGGCTAATTTTATTTCTCCCAGCTGCCTGCCTTTCAATTCTTTATCTCAGCTATCGGGTTTGAATAAATTTCATCTCCCAGACTACAAGTAATGAGCAAGCAATGACTTATGAAGCACAGAGACCAAGTTAAGACAGAATTAGAATACAATTTTAATGAGACAGAGCTGAGAAAGTGGAAGTGCTACTCATTTGACAGACTTGGCAAAATATCCAATATTATTTCAAATGTTCTTTCCTTTCTACAAAGAAACTGTCAAATATTAAAAAAAAATTTAAAAAACAGGGCTTTGAAGGATTCGTTAGAGGTAGCTTATTAATGTGATTATAAGCTAAAAAATACTTATTAGAGAAGTCATTTAAGGAGTGGAGCAGATGTGATCTCAAATGTAAACGTGTTAACTATAAACACTCTTGTGAAAACAAATAACATGCTTTGGTTTCACTGGAAGAAAGAAAGCACATTAACATTCAGGCAACACGAATCTCTTTGAAATGAGGTCCAGAAACTGTTGGGAAAATGTAGAGTAGACAAATATTTTCTTTGTTACCACTTACTTGGAAGTCAATGAAATAATGTTATTAAATGGTCTTGAAATACACTGAAAATAACCTGGTGTGAAAACAAGATAAACTCAAGCATGACATTCCTTTCTGAGGCTCCATATCCAATGTTCAGGACAGCAGAAAGAACCTCTGTGAGGTGGTGGGGGCAGCCCCCAACCCTGGAAGTATAAAGGGAAGTGGTCCCTGGCTAATTGGAATGGTTTGCAACAAAATGAATACATTTGCTTTTAAACTTAAAAAAAAAACCATAGGGTACTTGTTTTATGTAAACAACAAGAACAACTAAAAAAGTTAAGAACTTCAACCCATCAAAAACAATGTAGAGAGATTTTCAAGCATATTCTTCCATTAGTCTTAAATGGAAGATGCCCTTCTTCCTAAGAAGCCCTGTGCCTTCACAGCTGGCCCGAGGTGAAATCTGGGTCAGAGTGAGCTGCACAGCAAAACTACTCATACTTTGAATTTCAAATCCATTCTTCCAAACCTCCCTCAAAAGATAGAAGTGTCTTTATTTTTTCTTCCAGGCTCCTACCTACCATTGTTTCTGTCTCTTTTAGTGATTACTTCCTGTCAGTATTTCTAGTGCATAAAACATCTGTGATTTGCTGCAGGCTCTGTATTTATACGGAGAGCCTCACAGCAGGTGCCACTTAAAAAAAAAAAAAAGCCCCTGCGAGATTGGGCGCACTAGTGTTGTCCCATGACCCCAGGGTCACGCTGCTGGTACTGCACAATGTTTAGCAAAGGAAGGCTCCTTCCATCAGCAACTGATAGAATAGTGTTTTCTGTCTGGTAAGCTAACCTTTTAATGAAATGTTAAGTCAGTATCTATATAGCTTTAAAAATGAATATATGGGCTTTCAAAATCATGTGTAGATATAGAATTCTGATTTGCATCCTGTAGTAAACAAATGACTAAAAAAAAACAAAAAACAAAAAACGAGTTATGCTGATGGATAGTTGCCTTGGTGCCCCCAGGCTCCCATGCCCCAGATCCACTTCCTTGACTTTGAAGTCTGGGTCCTCTAAAGCTGTGAAATTTCCTGGATAACAAACAATGCTGGGGAGACTTTGTTGTGACAAAATAAATGTGATAGCCACAGGTCCCATAAATGTAGTTTCCTTTTAACACCCAATAACAATGAGTAAAACGGGGTATGCTACATTTTCCCATAACTGTTGCCATTCTTTAAACAGCGAGTTAGAAATACCATTAAAGAAGCTTAATGGAGCTAATTGTAGTTTGTGAATCTCTCCAGCTTTCTCTTGGTTATTGTTGCTTTTTCCTGAGAGTTACACAGCTGGTATCTTACCCAGTTTTCTTTAGCCTGGCTCTCTACAGCAATACTCCATATTCGACATGTTATTTTGTAGTGTATCTTTTGGAACTTTTGGGAACATCAAATCCAAGACATCCAAAGAAAGCTGGAGGCAACACCAGGAGCTTAAAAATTGCTTTCCCAAGTATAGCCAACAACAGATCACATTTTGGAGTGTTAGGGGTGATCCTTTGGGGTAAAAAATTATGTAATACATCATACATATTATTATATATAAAGTTAGAAATGAAATAATACAAAATTTGAAGATGAAATTCCAATTCATGAAAAACAATGAAAGAATGAAGCTTAGTCTGGCACTCTATGCATTTACTATATGTGTGGGGAGAGGTAACTTCATTCTGAAAGAAAATTTGAATTCCACAAATAATAGAGTCTTATTCCACAATTTCACTCTTAACACAACCCACTCTCCACTTACACATCTGGTTTCCAATTAAGGACCATATTTAGTCGTAAATGATAAAATATAAGATATTTTCAATCTGTCACTTGGTCAGTTGCATTTAGTGATAAGGAAAACATTAATGTGTTAGGTGTTGCTTAGCTCCCCTATAATTTTAGGAATCTTGTTCTCAGAAAGCAGCAGTAGACTCGAGACAGAGCCTTGGGCTTGGAGATGGAGCATACCTTGTCACTCTTATTGCTTTTGGTTGTAGATACTATATCCTATCCACTCATTCCCCACCAAGTCCTTCTCTCATTTGGCTTTTTAATCCCCTCATGAACCCGTGTAAATACCTCCACTGTGGCAGGCACTTAGCATATGTATTACCTGTCACCCTTTCCCAGGGCAGACAGTTAGTTCCTTGAGGGCAGGGGCCTGATCTTGTTCATGCGTCTATGTCCAAGGATGGTGTATTCCTGGTCAGTTACTGAGAGGCTGGCTACTGTAGATCAGTGAGGGGTAGAAGGTCACTCAGGAAGGCTGCACTAGATTCCCAGGCACCAGGGCCCACAGAGAGTCATGGAGTATGAGTATCATCCCAGAGTGTGAGAGTTGACAGGAGAAACTGGTTAAGCCTCTAACCTTCAGTTTCACTTTGACTTTCCAAAATGGTGTAAGAAACATTAGGATCAGACTGAAAATCCGACTCATTGGATTGGAGTTCCATTTTCAATGATATATACTCTAGGACACAATAGGGCAAATTCCGTAACCTCTCAGACCCAATCTTTCCCTTGGGAATATTGGGATAATAGTACTTACTTCACAAGATTAAATGAAATATTACACATAAAGCACCCAGCTCCTGATCAGCAAATCTTATCCTCCTCTTCTTAACTTGCATCCAGGAGTTTCCTTTCCCTGCTGTGTATCCGACACATCGAAAGCTGGCTTTGTTCTCAGCGTCTAAGCAATGACAGTGTAGAGGGGCAATCAGCCTGGGTTGAGAATTGGGTTTTTCGCAGGTTTCCCAGCCACACTTTTCGAGGCTTTTCTGAGAGGTAATTTCTGGTATTCTGCATGAAGCAAGATCATTCAAGGAGACAAAGCCATGGATCATCCTTTTGCTTCTTGTTTCCTTGACCCCTACGGCAGCTCTACCGGTACTCTCTGTAAACACTTCGTGACTTAGAGTGTCAAGTGAACAATGCGCCATCTCACCTCGCCCATTCTCCTGGAGCCAGAGGAGATTATTTCTCCCAATTATATTTTAAAGCATTTACATTTTAATTGTGGTAAAAAAAGCAACATGAAATTTACCACCCGAACCATTTTAAGTGTATAGTTCACTGATGTTAAATATATTTACATTGTTGCACAACGAATCTGTAGACCATTTACTCCTGGGAAACTGAAACTTCACCCATCCAACAGCTCTGCATTTCCCCTCCCTCCACCCAGCACCTCCAATTATACTTTTACATGCTGATTTTGATCTAGTTTCAGATGTGGTGTTACAGAAACAGGTATCTGGTAGTTATTAGAGTATCTTCACAAAATAACTATTTTTTTCATGGAAAAACTCCCAATGGTCACCAATGTGGTATGGAAAATGCTCATTTTCTGTTATACATAACATCAATAAATGCAGTTACCCAAGAAATACGGATGTATGATATTCGCCCTCCTCCCCTGGAAGATGCTGGGCAAACCTGTTTGTAACCCTGGGACCTGATTGGGTTGCAAATGGAAAACAATGCAGCGTGTACGGATGGTTTTCCCGGCCAGAGGATGGTGATGCTCTCGGAGACCACTGGGTTACATGCTGTTCAGCCATGCACACTGGTTCCTCAAGTACTGCCTGGACAATTGAGGTTAGAGCCTTTTTTTTTTTTTGGCATCTAATCTACTACTTCTCTGCCTCATTTGGCATGTTTAGATTCAGGCTATATTAATATTTGAAGGAGGCTTTTTTCCTTTGAATAAATTCCAACCTAGAACATTAATTGTTAAACAAGTACCACAATGAAACCACAAAATCTGAAAAAAGAATTTAACCACAAAGGAAGGAAAATATCACTTCAAAGACTTAGTTCTTATTATGTATGATGATACTCTATTTCCGTTTTCAGGCTTATCTGCTAACTTTCTATGTTGATTTTAGCTGGAGATATAAATCTTAATATCATATCTGCTTAGAAGTGGCCAACACTTTTTCTTTCTAAGTTGTCACTAAAAGTTTTCTTTCTCTGAATTTTCCAGGTATAAATAAAATGCTTTTTAAACATTAAAAATATTATCATAAAGAGGTTCCATTATAATCTATCCCTGGATATTAAAAAAAAATAAAACAAAGAAATACTACACCATATATTAGGAAAGAAGATTAATCCCATTGTATTACTATATTTCTTTAAAAAAACCCTCTCCACTTATATATTCTTACTGACACAGTTTGTCATGATACAAACAATTAAAAGGTTCTTAAATTTATTACTGTACCAGATTTTAAATCCATAGTAGACAACAGCGTTCACTGTTGCATTTCTTAAAGTCAAATCATTCTGACAAGCTAAGGTCTCTTCCGTTCAAACCCCCAAATGCTCCCCTCCCTTAGGACGCGGGCTGTTATGAATATTTTTGTCAAGAAGCACTTGTGAATGGTGCAGCCCTTCCCAGCAATGAAACGGAAGGTGTATTCCCCTGCGCATTGTGAAAGACATGCTGTGTCTTCCGCAGAGTCGGTCGAGGATCCAGTGCCAGCGTCTCCACGGTGTGAGCTCCTGATTGAAGCGCCAGCTGGGAGCCAGGGTGTCAAAGAGACCTTGGAAATGGCAAAGCAAGACCCTGCATTCAGAACTGACAAAACCAAGCTGACTTGGGGAAGCAAGAGCTATTCTTTAGAAATGCTCATCAAGGGGAATGCCATTAACAAAAAGAGGAGAGTGAGGGAGGGAGGGAGGGAGGGAGGGAGAAAGGAGGCTTTTGTGTGATGTGACCTGACAGACCCGAAATCAAATTACAATGCCACAGAAACACGGATTTTCTTCTTTACCCAGCATACGGAAGACAGATAACTGGTCATTCATTACAGATAAAATAAGCAGTTGGAAGAGTATTTCTTCCCAAAGTTAGCCTCGTCAGTATAGTGGGATTTTATTTGGCTCATAATGTTCATTAGAAAAACCTGTGCAGCAAATCTTGGCCTGATAGGTGTGAGGAGATTGCAGGGATCCCCAGATTATACAAACTGTCACCCCTGTAGCTCCAAGTGAGACTTAAAAGGCCTTTGTTAACTACCCAGGCGTGAAAGGCAGCCATTTCTCCCCTGAAGGAATCACTTGTTTCTTTATTATCCTCAATTTCTAAACACTATTAAACATATTTCTATGTCTTTTGCTCACTCCAGCCATTAAGGAAAATGTGTGTAGGGCGGTTTTGTCTTGTTTCGTTTTGTGTTGCAGCAAAATGTTGCGATGCCCTTGGGAGCCTCTCACTGTTGGATGGGAAGGCCATCATCGCGACTGCACGGTTCAGAGCGGCCTCCCGACGGCGCCGGAGTTGGATCCTTGGAAACCTGAGATGCCGGGCGTGCACAGGGTGGCTGAGCCCCGAGGAGCTAGGCCAGTGTGATGAAGAAAGTGCCACGTGGTGCCAAGCCATTCGCGGAACAGCAGTATTCCATCTCTGCTAGAGGACCCGGCGCAGGGTGGTGTATTACCCTTGGCCCTTACGCACAGCCACAGAGAGGACGGACCCCTCAGTGCACTCAAGGACAAGGTGGGAAAGCCTTTACTGAAGTGCAGCCCCAGCTGCATTTGAAATCGGTCTCCCTAGATTCAGTGCACTCTGGACATTCCTTTTAACCTCAGAATTACCTCCCTGGCTGCTGGTCAGTCAGATGGTACTCATTGAGTCACGCAAGGCTGAAAAGATGTATCTGCAAACACTCAGTTGTTTAAATAAAGATAAGTAGAAAAGTAGTGAAATTATTATCAGGCACCTACATATGGGGCAATTTTGAATAAGGCAGAGTATTAAAAACAATCTGTTTATGCTAGCTAACACTCTTTTTAAACACTGGTAAATCTCTGTGGTGAACATATTAATTCATATTTTCTGCTGACCTACATGGTAGTACATTTATTTGATTGGTTTCTTATACCACAAGCCTTAAAGAAAGCTGAGATGTCATCACGTGCACTCTCTGCCTCGGAGCCTCTGATGATTCTAGTCATCTTGGAAAGATAGGGCTCTGCCCTCTCGCTTCTGATTTGCTGGCAATAGACCTTCAGCTAACAGTCTATCTGCTCCGCCGAAGATGGAGTGCTAATCTAGAGGGACTCAAAATGGCTCTGTCATTTTCTAGATGACAGCTCCTATTTTCTGCAGGCTCTGGCACACGTGCTATCATCCATCTATGTCAAGAAGACACTTGCTTATCTGGTTGCTAGAAATGCTTTTGTTAAAAACATGTAACTGCAGTTCATCAGTCTTGTGAGCAAGTTGTTGATTTTACTAAACTAAGTTTAAACTCTGCCATGGTTTTCTGATATGACATCTATTTTTATTAGATATTGTCATGATTATTTATAGCTCCTTAGAAGCATATTAGGGTTTACAATAAGGCAAGTTTATCTGCCAACTGAGTGGTGTAAAACAGAAGTTTCAGGACTACGATGTACACATATCAATCTTTTTCCTCATTTTTGACAACTTGTAATTAAGAAATTACTTACTAAAAGAGAGGTAGTAAGCTGAATCAGGACCATAAAAAACAAAATTTCATGCAAATAATGTATATTATACAACAAATGATGGTAAGCATTCAAAAAAAAGTTCATATATAAAACCAGTCATCTAATTTTAACTTAATATAATCAGAAAATGTTCTTAGTTAACTTGTAGAAATACCATTTTTGTTCCCAACTGGAAGATATTCATTTTGCTGGTATTATTTGGGTTTTGACTTGTCTGCTCATGTCCTTCTGGTTCAGTCAAGACTTGACTATTCGGAACATGTGCCAATTCTGTCTCACTGGTCCAAACCGCACCCAACCTTTCAGGGAGTGTCTGAGGGGTTCACACCCACCACTGTTACAGAGCAGGACCCAAACAAGCAAAGGGGCCCGGGAGCCCGAGAGGGTGATGCTCTTACTGAAAGAAATTCGGGTCCGTCTTGTCCGCCGCCATATAGGAAAGATATCTCTCAATGCCAGAGATTGGTGAAAAGGAAAGGAAAACGTTTATTTTGTGCTATACAAAACTTAAGGCAGTGACCTAATATTTTTT